>JAQISU010000098.1:10342500-10470000 GCA_029339505.1 Unio delphinus
TGGAACAGCAAATGCCTGGATATTCAAAGGAAAATAAAATGTTGTTCCTGCTGTGAAATTTGGACTAGTGGTTTCACATAGGCAAATGCTCGTATCAAGCGAACTCTCCTCAGAAACCTGGAAAACAGAAAATTGTAGCAGAGTTTGAACATTTTGAAACTAGATACATTTATTAAAATAGAATTAAATTTTACTGTAAGCTTCGTAGTTTAAAAAGATGTCAAATGGTAAGTGACGTATGCCTTTTGGAGATATAAAGATCGTTAGTAATCATTTTTAAAGTATCTGAATATTTTGGGTGTACAGTTCTTGTTCGAGGTCATAGATGTATGTTATTCAGAACAGTCATTAATTTAAGGTACATAGTTTGATTTTTTTAATTCGCCAACAAGAGGGAAGTCTAGTGTGTTAATATTTAATATAAAATTATTAATTTTTCCACATGTCCGCGCAGTTCCAAATCGCCATAGTTACTGCATGAACGAATCATCAATAATTATGTTCTGTCTACCTTTGACACTCTTTACTTTGGTTGCAATCACTCTTCAGGAGTCAGCTATGGGATTGAACAAACTTTTGAAGAAGAATGATTATTGAAAAAAGGTAAAACAATAATCAAAACAGAGCGATGAAATGCAGCAACATACCAAATATTATAAAGTGATTGGTTATTAGAGGTGACCTCATTGATGTTCCAATTTTAAAATGGTTTTCGATCGGTTTTGACGTAAGCAAAATTTACAGAAATGTGACTCTTGTTGACAGAATCTATAGAAATATTTTAATATAAAATTAAGTATCGATAGTACAATAATGGTTTTGTAAACACTATTGTAAATGAGTTTCATTTTGGGGGGCTTATATCAACGTCCCGAATCATGAAATATCTCAACAAAGAACGCTACCAAAAAAAGATAAGACTGCGTACACATTTTGTGTTCATAGCTAAAAGTTGGTATTACTTAATAACATTTTAGTATTTATGAGTAAACTTACTTTACATGCACGGTGATCCCAGTCAGATCCATTCCAATTATAACAATGAACGCTGGTAACGTACAAACATATCACTGGGCGATCCGTAGTGTTTGTACCCTCTGCAGATAATACATTCATTGTTAATAACAAATTAAATTGTGACAATCATCAAATTAATTTTAAGTGCTAACTTATGATACAAATGTATAGAACACATTTAAAACCCGTCGGAAGTTATTTTCAGTTTAAAATATATATTTCTTTGCTTTTAGGGTTTAAAGCCATTTTTAAGCACCCGATAGGCTATACATGGCGACCTGTATTATTGGTGGAGGAAGAACCCAAGTAAACCCCAGGAAAGAACCCCCGACCACGAGAAGCTACTGACAAGCTTTCTCACTTAACTACAATAGCCGAATCTTAACAGAGATATATTTTTCAATCAGATATATTGCACAATACAAGGCATATATATATATATATATATATATATATATATATATATATATATATATATATATATATATATATATATATATATATATATATATAGACACACACACATACATACATACATACATACATACATACATACATACATACATACATACATACATACATACATACCTAGATGAGGTACACATGCCAAATGTACCGCTCCTGTCTTTCGTAAATATTCTGCCCGGATGACGATACGAAATCCATCTTCTGTCCAATCTGATTTTGTCACACTTGTACGGTAGGTGTTGTTTAATTGTGTTGGCCGGACGTCATAATTAAGATAGATATCATACAAAAGTTCCTCTGAACTTGGTTTGATGAATACGAGTACGTCATCCTCGATACATTGACGATCAAATGAGTAATACAGATACTTGATGGTTGTATTGTCATCACTACCGGTATAAGGTGTGGGTCTGTTGATATATATATATATATATATATATATATATATATATATATATATATATATATATATATATATATATATATATATATATATATATATATATATATATATATATGCATGTTTGAATATTTGTATTGAGAGAGAGAGAGAGAGAGAGAGAGAGAGAGAGAGAGAGAGAGGTAGATAGGCGAAGATTTACAAAGCCTTAAACTTGAATGTTAAACAAAATGCTAAGTATTGACACTTAAGGAGTGAAAATCATATTTTTTTTTTACAAACTTATTGTTTTCTGTCAGATGCAAGTAAATGACAGCCAATCAATTTTTGTGTGTGTGTTGACAATGACGAATGGTTAAATCAGATATGACCATACCAACTAATTAGCACACACATATTGTTTAAATCCAAATGCTAATCTTAAAACAGTTACAACTTCGTTAAGCACTAATTTGGTGTAAAGGCAAATATTTACGTACATTAGGTGACAAATAGTGAAGTTGTTGCGATCTGAATTTTAAAATGTTATATAATATGAAAAACTTTCTAAGGTGTCAGACAATCAGTCTGCAATATAGTATGGCAAGCTTCGCAGTCCAGTCGTTATAATAAAAATAAATCTAAGATAGCCCGGTTTATGAGTGCCATGCGTCAATTGGAATATTGAAAAAATGACGATTGGATGAAAGCAAATGTCAGGTAGGTGAGCTGAAGTATGATGATTTATCACTTGAAAGTTGATACTGGTACTCAATCAAGTGTCAAGCTTCATCTAAAAAACATTGTGCCAAATAGCTATCTAGGCCTATCCAACATTCAGACATCGAAGATGTGCGATGTGTCTCGAAGGGTGCGGAAGTAAGCCTGCTAAAGATAAAATATATTCCTTTTGATACTAGAAGCTCGGTCTTCCCGGATCATGGTACATGCGATTTTGCAACAAAAAAAAACACTTTAAACATAGCATGATTACTATCGAGCTGCGAAGTACCAATACACTTCAACGTAATGTTCAAGGCATTTGGCCCACCGTCAAAAAAACTAATGTCAGCCTTTGGAATAAGATATGTTACTCCAGCCTTGAACTCTTACTTTTTTGAAGTAAATAAATACAGCCCTTGATCGGTCAGAATATTTCAGAATAATATTTAGTTGCATGCTACAGTTTAAAAAGAGTGTAGACTGCACGTTTTGGAACAATGTCAACAAACGTTCTCAAGTGATAAATATTAGATAAATGTAGTCTTCTTCTTCTTCTTCTTCTTCTTCTTCTTATTATTATTATTATTATTATTATTATTATTATTATTATTATTATTATTGCTGTTAACTCGTGAAATTAAAATTGTCTACGTTTTCCTGGACATGGCTAATCGATGTGTTAAACAACTTCCTATACAAGAAGAATTCATGTGAGATCATCCATAAGCTTATGGCATATCAAATGGATGGATCTTCATTTGTGTATCTAATAAAATAAAAGAACTTGTATGATTTATTCATTTCTCATTATATATTTTCAGGTGTCGACATATTAAGTTTCTAAATCTACATGTATACAAGAGTTTCTTTTTCCCGTTGATGAGGATTGCCAAGTATAATCAATATTATTAAATAACACTTAAAAATCTAGGATGATCACGTGCTAACAAATATCAAAAATGACAGTGCAAGTTTTCATAAAGTACACACTAAAACAATTTGAAAATTTTGACATTGCAAGTCCCTGCGCTTCTGAGTACATTGCTTAACAGTTCGAGCACACCAACTCGTAATCCTGTTTTTTTTTATAGTATTACTGACTGTACACCATCCGTAAAGGTGAGCAGAGAGAGAGAGAAGCAGCACGTATGTGATGGAGTGAGCAACAGCTAAGACAATGGGTGCGAAGACTGGAAACGAACCATAAATAATAGGCGCGGCACTGGGACGGTTTCTAGCCACAACTGTTATTTCAGTACCTGCACTTTGAGCGCTTGGGGCCTTTTGAAAGGCTCGTGCTTGTAGTTGCAACTTCAGAACAGGGCAGACAAGAACATAGTGCTGATATGAGAACACAAGACCTCGCCATAAGAGATGTCAGCGACTGGACAATTGAAGCCAGAGCGATCAGGGAGATAAAGGATGATGGTGAATAGGAGAGATACTGCTGCATCAGCATACCAACACAGTACAGCAGACCTCTTCCTTCCGCCCTGCTTGACTAAGATTTTGGGAATAAGGCCCATATCCGGTCACCAACGCGAAAACACGTCTCCACTGCAACTTCAACAGGCCCCACTACCGTCATTATTACCACAAATCGATTCTTCTCGACATAGCCCATGACTTAGAAGAGGAGGAACAGAGGAGTGAAAGGTAAAGAAGGATACTTAGGCAACGAAATATGGTCAAACTAAAGATTAAATTGGACCCAGAACTGTTCAAGACAATGGAGCTGGTGGAGCCCTGAGACGATAGATAAAATGCCATCTGCTTTACAAATGCGGTAAAATGCATTTCATGGCGTTCGGTGAACAAACGTAATTTGCATTCACATGGCCTGTGAAATTTTGGAATACGAATTATGCGTTCTTATTACAAGAACGTATACAATAATTACTCGATAACAAGCCTTCTCGACGTGGTCCAACAACATGTATATCTATCTATATGACCTGCATCAACTTCCCGAGTTAAAGTACAACGAAAAGAAGACGACGATGCAGTGCATGGAGTCAGACATTAAGAGTGGGATATATGTCCCCTTTTAAGTAAAACAGCCTGGGGGGGGGGGGGGGGAGCAAACTTTGGGAGCTATTACATGTCTCATAAGATCAGGCAAACACATCTATCGTCCTGAAAAAAATCCTGATTGGTATTCTTCTGAACAAGCTAACTGCGTCGCAGCACAAAACTGATATCATAAAATTCAAAGGTTATTGTAAGCCAAAATAATTGGATAAACAGTTCGCTGATAACAAAATGTACAAGTACGCATATTCCACGAAATATAACTCGCGGGGTCTGGCAGAGGATGACAGATATATGATCAGACAAGGGCATTCGCGACATCTTTTTTCCTGCCGTTTGCTTTGGTGCCATTAAATAGCGATTGGCTCAAAAATTAAAAGTGTGTGTAAAACCATATCAACTGTTTGTGTGGAAAAGCAATCAAATTAAAGAGTATGTAAAACTATACATATTAAAAATGCCGTAAATTCCTTAAAGGCGATACACGACTGAAATCCAAATACGACAACGATAGCTGCGTATGTGAAGTAGGATCATTAAATTTAGAATAAAAATAAAACTGCAGTTTAAATTTCTTACATTTTATATACAAGCCTTTTTCAGGTTACCTCTTACTATGGAAGCCAAACTCGTGTTATAAGGATGGAAGGACAGACATATCTACTAAAACGGCACACACACACACACACACACACACACACACACACATACACACACACACACACACACACACACACACAGAGACAAACACAGGGTGAGAGACTGACTTACTTGCATTTCAAGATTCCTTCGTTAGGTAAGCTTATTCTAACGTTCGATTTTTGAAACGCATCCTCGGGATTAAAAACATACTCTATAACTCGAGATGATATTCTTTCACCATTCCAACCCCAATAGTAAGGATTATCTCGGAAAACCACTAGCTACAATAAGAAACAATACGATTTGAATTATCTAAGAAAACCACTAGCTACAATAAGAAATAATATGATTTAAATTATCTAAGAAAATCACTAGCTACAAATAGAAACAATATGATTTGAATTATATCTGAATCTCTAGCTACAATAAGAGACAATATGATTTGAATTTTCTCGGAATAGCACTAACTACAATAAAAAAAACAATATGATTTGAATTATCTCTGAATACCACTAGCTACAATAAGAAAGAATATGATTTGAACTAAAAGTAAAGGCACTTGTCTCTGCAGATACTTTCTTCTTACCCGTTAAAGGATCATTCATAATGCTAAAAATTTAATTTTATCGCTTTTTTCACTTATGGTTAAAAACAAAATATATGTGCAAAATCTGAGGTTTTTATGTGATACTGCTAGGGCAGTGTCGGCCTAATTCATGTGTGCGTAAATGTCCTGAAACCCAGCCTTTATAGTTAAATGACAGGAACTTCAGGTAAATTCATATCTGGTCACACATCTAAACTTCAAGCTGTATCTGCTCTTAAGGCGAAGCTACGGATGGAAATACTATATTAGAAGCTGGAACTAAATAGCTGACTTTTGGGATTAATGGGGTCTCAATGCAGATTCCAGTTGTTAAAAAACTCCACAAAAACATTTTCAATGCAAAACGAGTTCAAATGCAAAACAAAACTGTATGGGTCACCTATTTTTTGCCGTAAAGTATCAAAATATTTTGTTGTCATAAAAGATGAAAGGTTTTCTTCTAACTTTGATTGATTGGTGTCATTTGTCACTGGGCAGGATATAATGTTACCTTTCAAACTTTGGTGTCGCTTCTTACATGGCACGATATAATATATCCTTCCTGACATTATGTAATTTCTTACTTGGCATGATGGAATGTTTCTTTCCTGACATTATGTATTTTTTTTACTTGGCACGATGGAATGTTTCCCACAGGAATCTACTAAAGGAAAGCTTTCTCACATAACATCATTGTAGAGCGATACCCGAATCCACGGCGACAGAGGAGAGGTAGCTTTGATTGGTAAAGGCGAGCGCATTAAACCACTCGGCCACGTTTCCCCACCCACCCACAAACTGCTGTATTAGAACTAATAATTAATTTTCCTTTGTTGGACTACTTTTATACAAGTAAATTAAGTTAAATAACAAATGCAATTCAATAAGTTATTCTTAATTCATACTTCCGTTATCATCAATAGAAGCTGAGATATGAGGATGAAAAAATCAGTCATTTGAATGGCTGTTTCAGTAGTTTTAAAGAAATAAATTAAAGCATTGGACGAGTAACTTTACATTAGTAATCTTACTAACTAATTAAGGTAAGTCTTAAGATATAGGTAAAAGACAAAGTACACATATTTTAACGATTGTTTCCTGTTAACGTTGCAAACCCTGTTTGATACACTTTGATACAAAGAGTTACAAAGAACATTTAGAGCACCACAGACCCCAATAATCAGTCTCTTGTAAATTGTACCAAATACAATAATAGTTTCACTCGTGCAGAACGTATCCTTCTAAACCTGAATCTGCCTACATACATGCTATGCGACTGCAGATCTGGGTCATTTGATGTTCGTGACTGATTTGCTTTACAAATAGATAAATACTAGATCGAAAATGTGATAATGCTTCTTACAGAGATATTCATGGTACCGTCTGTATCATTGCCAAGAACGCTCCCGGAAAAGTTCAGAAGCACGCTGTCCACATGGATGTTCTCGTGCTGCACGTATTTTATCCAATGATTTGACGACATCACGGTTAGCCCATTACTAGCAAGAAATTCAGGGTGACCTATGCTGGAAATTGCATCTAGGGCATACGAGGCTCCCTTTAACAAACTTCGCCAACCAGGTAGTATCTTCAAAGCCTACAAAGTCATAAACATACAAATTTAGGAACTCGTGTTAACAAAAGTTAAGAAAATCCAATATCTAAACACACGAGTGAGATAACTCATTGCAAACGATCTTTATACGCAACATAAGAGAGGAAAATAAAGGAATTGGAATTATTTACATTCGACTGGAACGATTTAAATGGATGAACATGTTCTCTCTCACTTAGAACACCTGTGAGTAACGTATAAGATAGAAAATAAATGGGTCCATGTGCCTAATTTACTGAACAAGCATAATATCAGATATCGTTTTGAATTTCATTTGCTCTTCTGTACAGTGTGTCCATTCCATCCGCTTCCACACACATGAATGCCTGCTATGATTGGTCATCTATAGAAGCAAAGATGTCCACTCTCTTCCCCCAAAATGATATGACGTAATGAATCATTGTCCTGAGAGAAAAAAGCCTGTAACATATGCTTGGTTCTGTCTATAGTCAATCTCTTGTAGAGTTTACAGTTATGTTCATTCTCTGTTGAAACTGAACACATAGTTCAATAGGCTATGCTAGCCAAAGTCCAAGTTTTATTAGGAAAACATTTTCCAAGTTTCAGACAGTAAGTGGTTGAAGATTAATATGGACACTTGCATCATGTACAAGTTCAGGTCTTATTTCAAGTTTATATATCTACAATGATTCTTCGCAGCTGTGAATTGCCGTTTCAATATTCCTCGTCCATATTGGTTTCTGGACATAACATAGGGTGCTTGTGTATAGGTGGATAAAACCACCAAGCTGGTATTTCAAAAGAACATGATATATACCTTGAACAAAACCAACGCTCTCGCTCTCGTGTATCAGGAAGTCAAGAATTATTATGTTGAACATAATTTTCCATGCTAGTGAATCATTACCTCTGCATCTTTTATTGAAAAAAAACTAATTTTATTTTATCCACATATTTCTTAAGTGACCACAGTCCAAGAATACTAATTGTTGTTTATGTATAAGAGCGTTGATCAATACCTTTAAATTCTTCTTGCAGCTTTCCTATGACATACCTCCAGATCATATACATGTGACTGGCTCAAACCGGGCATAATTGGTATCCATATGCCATTGCAGGTAATACTACGTTTGACCATATTTTAGCAATCATTGTTGGATTCATTTCAACCTTTCTAATACCAGTCCCAACAAGGGAATAAAATACTGATCTTCTTTTATATCAGAAGCATTTTTCACTGCAGCAGTATTAGAATGGTGGAGAGAGTGACACCAGCAGACGTTCTCTAAGAAACTATAGGAATCCTTCTATCTCCGAGCATAAACGTAGATTTTTGTATGATTTTATTCTTCGAAAATATGACAATATGCTTTTATCAGTATTGTACCGGAGTCACCACTTCTATGCATAGTCATGTAGAGTGCAAAGGAAAACACACATACCATTATATGACGAAGATAGCAAGAACGTGTCATCTCCTAGTAAAACACAGGGAATACTTATGGTGCCAATATGTATTTTAGATTTTGTTGACTACAGCAAGGATATTGGGCCATTTATCATTACTAAGAATAGCCATGCTGATAGCATTCTTCCTTGCCCTACCCCTTGATTGACTTAGTATGGTTTCGAATGATACCCGTTGAGCAGAACAAGGGCCCTAACGTCTCGAAACTAATTTATAATCAATCAGCACACAGTTTTCCTTTAACTCCGCGATGAATAGCTTATAAAAGAGGCAAGTAGGCCATACCGTATTAAAGGTCTTCGCATTGTCCATGAATGCAGCATAAACGTTTGTCTGACCTTCTAAATAACGGGCTATTCCCGCTTTTATAATACAGGCTGCAGTAATGCCACTGCATTCGCTTCGAAATTCTGGTTATAATGTGAGGGGGAAATTGATACTTTCGCTCAAATAAATTAGCCTTTTTTAAATACTTTGTGAAAAACGGGTACGATTGAGATACCTCTATAGTTATTCATATCTAGCCTGTCTTTTTTCCACCTTTAAAGATAGGCATAATATTTACATTTTTGAAGTAGTCAGGATACGTTTACAAGGAAATTATGCTATTGAACACTTTGCAAAAAATATAACTAATCGATTGACAGGCAAAATTTAAATGCTCTGCATTTTGTCGTGTCCACATGATTTATTTTTCTTCAGCTCTCTTAAAGCTTCTTCAATATCTTTCTATAATATGGTTTCACACATATCCTTATGTGCTCCGTCATCAATATTTGAATCCACAATATTCTTCATCGTGTATATAATTTCAGCTGCAAACGATTCGTTAAAATTAATATCAGGTATTTCAGTACCTCAAATTCTAAAACGCTGGTGCCACGCGTAACGGTTCAAATCAAGGTCCGGTATTTTTTCTCCTTCCAATTTCAGTTCAGAAATATCTTGTCTCTGTCCCTTCCTAGGAAGTCTTACTATTCTGTAGAATTCCTACATCCAGTTCTGCAGCTTTCTCCAGCTCATTGAATTGTTGCTGTTCTAATGATCTTTTGCCTTATTTAGTAAGTTTCTGAATTTTCTTTGGCATCTTTATGTTCGGCATACGTTTTAAATTGTGCACCACGTAGCCGTTCATCTTTGTTATCCATAACGATCGTTTACTTCTCATTTTTTTAAGTAGTTAAGCCACATTAATAAATTTACAGTAAGGTTTTAAGTGTGGTAGGAAGGTTTTCTTTGGAACAGTTTTCTCCTCTGTATTGCGTAAAACAGTCGCAACAATAGCAAGGGTGTTTTGTACATCTGAAATGCTGTTTAAAAAAAGCTCCACTGAGATTAAGTGCTCGTTGGGTTCACTAATGTACCGCTCCTGCTGTTCTGAAGAAGCTTTTCGCCAGTTAATTCTAAATGGATATCTGGAAATTGTTGATTCCAGGCGTTCGTCTGGAACTAACAACTCTGCTCGTACAGGTAAATGATCAGTTAGATTGAGATGATGGTCATCTTCAATATTTGCGCCACGGATTAAATATATGTTGGAGGTGGGTATCAAAATGTAGTCAAGCAAGAACGAGTGTTTGCCATCTGATGAGCAATATGTATATCCTGGTATTCCAGAAGGGACTATATCACATGTTGACATTAGATTCCTATTTTAAAAGAAAGGGTTGTAGTATGTAACCTTTTCCATTTGTACTTTTTGGAATCACCATTTTGGGTAGCTTAGTATTAAAGTCACCGCAGATAATCACAAAACCTTTTTTTAATTATATTCATCATAAAGGCATTCCACAGTTTCCATTATTTCTTTATAATCATCTAAAGAGGTGTTTGTGGAAGGAAACCACACACAGAACAAAAACAATTTGATAGCACGCATGCTGATCTCAACTGCAATAACTCTGTCGTTCCCGATGTTATTCATAGGAAGAAGCAGTAATGATTTCTGATTTAAAAAAATTGCAGTTCCTCCAAATCTAAAAAAGACGCATTCTTTCACATAGACATGTATCAATTCTGCTATGTGGTTTGGAAAAGCAGTAAAATTCTTGCTAATGCTTTGAAACTATTGGAGTTTCTCTGGATAGGGCGTTCCTGTCATATCCACCTTCGCATTCCAAATCATTATGTTTACAGTAGTCATTCAAAAAGTAAACAAAAGGTTTTCCCCATGCAATTGAGTTACACGGGATCATTAACATCTTGTACCATTCTCTGGCTAATACAAATTCCGGCCGAATTCCGTGCTGTAAAGTTTTGGTAAGCTGGTTTGTCGGAACAGTGGCACGAACGGTATACGTTTCTCCGTTCATATTTGACCACTTTTTAAGAATCCTAATATTCGTGATCTTTATTCATCGATTATATGCATGACTGATTATTACAAGATTTGGCTCTTCTGGGCGAAAGTCTGCTTTAATTCGCGATCACAACAATGATTTTGTTTTCGAACTCCTCTTCATTCCACTGAATGACATAGTATTTATTCACGCCTGGATTATTATTATTATTATTATTATTATTATTATTATTATTATTATTATTATTCATATCATCTAAGTCACCGTTTTTCAGTGAAGAATTCTAGCATCTGATAACTGATTTTGATTAGTCTGATTTTCATTCTCAAAAATTTTCTTTTCAAACGTTCTTTTCTATTTGCTTCACATATTGCATTTGGTGATGTAGTGTTATGGGTTTGTGCTATTTTAGATTGCATCAAACCTACAGTACGAATCTTGTATGTTGGTATCTTGGAAATACTTAAGCCGGTATGTCTACATTCTTGTTGATCTAACAAAATCCTGTTTCGAGTTTCTAGATGATGGCTATCAATTACGTTAGTATTCGGAACTGTATTTGGTGTACCAGATGCATTTGCAGTAGGGCAGGAAGATCTGGTCATATTTGCATAAGAGCAAGACAGCTGTAAAACATTGGTAAATTGGAGTTGAATCCCACGCATCTGTGCACTTACTGTTTCAGTTTGTTTCTTGTTTACAGCATGCAACTTTTTGATTATCATTGCTTGACTAAATAATTACATCTGTCATTTAATGAGATTCCAAACGCAATTACGATCCCCTTGCCTTATCAATGCTCAATTAGAGTCTTTTAATTTTATCATCTTACTTTGCGTCATATCATCTAAACGAACGTTGTCCTTTTTCATCCTATTCATTTCTTCCATAATAATTGCACAATTGACGTTTAGTTCATCTTTTACAAATTGTTTAAGATCAATACATTTTTCATATTGCAATATGGGAATGCTGGTTTCAACTCTCACCTTCCTTATCTATTATTTCCACAATCACCGATTGGTGTATTACCTCTTGATTGATCCATGTCACTTGACTAATCAATTTATTGACAGTTTCTTTTTCCATACCTAGACATAGATGCCTTTACTTCACTAGTGTTACCATCTCCCTCTAGAAAATGAAATACTGCATATATGTCGTCTGCTATTTTTTTCTTTGACTGGAGCATTTCAGAACGCGATATCCTCTCCACTAGCCAACCAGAAGGATAACCAGTATGGCTGACACTACCAATATCATGCACAGAGCTACGAACATTACGAAGGGACGTTACGTCAAGATTACTTGATATGACTGTTTGTCCAATTATCATATTTTTCTCTGATTTCTGCAAAAATACAGCGTTCTAATTGAGAAGCACACGGTATTTTCCTATCATAATCCTTGAGTATTCTGAGTATCATTGGTATCCATTTTTTTCACTATATTATGTATGGATGTATCTCTACTACGACAGAGATTTCATTAGGTTAATCAACATTGCAATTTAGAAAAGGAATGGGAATGTTACGTCACTTTTCATGTTTACAAATTCTAGCTTCTAATTAGTCAAGAGAGTAAGAATATATCTATATACATAGGCAAAGATACATACATAGGCATACATACATACATACATACATACATACATACATACATACATACATACATACATACATACATACATACATACATACATACATACATACATACATACATAAACTGAGAGACAAACTGAAGCAGCGAAAGACCGACAGAAAGCTGACAAATACAGACAGACCGACAAACAGAGGAAGACAAAGAGATGTCAAAGGTAGTTTGGAAACAAATTACCGGAATATTAACTTAGATTATATTGATAGAGTATTAAGGAAAGCTTTGTTATAGATCAAAAATAAATTCTTCAAACGTTGTCTCGTCTTGAATAATCAAGGTTTAAATGAGACTTCAAAGATAATATTTTTAAGGACATGTTGAAATATAACAGAGTAGAGGTTAAAGTTGTCTTTGAAATACATTGTTTTTAACGGAATCTCTTTTTAAGAAAAGGTTCATGCCAAAAGAATAGGTTTATATTCGTATCGCCTTTGTTGTATTGCTTGTATTTCTTTCTCAGAAGAGAAGTACTTACGATTCTTTTCTTTTCTTCTTTCTCGAGTTCTATCCGAAGCAATTCTTTCATGGCAATGAATGTTTGCTCTTGCAATAAAATTGTTCTGTTCTCGTATATTTTGACATCATAGAATTCTTGTGCATACTGAAGGAAGTTTCTCATTACTTTAACTGTCCGATTTTGTGGAAAATATGCTGTTAGCAGCGGATGGACGACCTTGAGCATCTTACTTACCAGTCGAACAATACCTACGGAAATGTAATGAATGCATTTGTTAGTTTCCGGTGCTATTATGTTAAGACTAGTTCGATTTTTTCATAGATTCGGGTAAGATAAATACACATTTCTAAGAGTTAAACACCATACTAGATATAAATGTAAATCGTAGATATTTTGTCATTTATTTATTTTTGCTACATCACCCACATGTTTACATGAAAGTTTTCCAGCTCAGTTTCATACTTGTTTTTTTTTCTTTAATATTGTCTCCCTTCTAGAATAATGCTTGATTTTCATGTATGTATTAGATTAAATTACAGTAGGGTAGATTGCAAATTCGGCGATTAATTATAAGTTCGTTACATCACAGTGTATATTTCACACTGTAAAAAAAATGCTGTAAGCAACGAGTTATTGGTATCGAGCATTTAGTTGCTTGTTTGGATGGTCGACACATACGGGCACATTGAACGCTTTTATTTTAGTACATCATGTCGAGTTCCTCTCCAATGACATACAAAGGCAGATCTGACCTGGGCTGGGCATGCGCCCGCGAACCATTGATTACAAGTCTGTCGATCGATAAACTGAGTTAACACAGCTCCTACCATAGTACATTCATAAAAGAGGACCTATTTGGTCGTACTTTTGAATAAACATATACCTATGTTTTTCAGTTGAGCTCTTTTTTAGAGACCTGCCCCTATTATCGATTGTACTCGCTTTAAAGTTAAGTCAAATTGCAATGAACATATATTAGGATCTACCGTTGCATAATGAGCCTGCAGATCTGGGTCTTTCTCACCCAAGAGATAGAGAAATCTAGCTGTTTTGCTAACCTTACTTTTCTTATTTCAGTCTAGTCATCTCAGACCAGTCGTCTCAGTCATGGTGTCCACGTGCTGAGAACTACTTTTAACAAAATAAACCCTTCTTGTATTCGCTGTGCCATAGTTGTTCTCAAATAAAACAACAACAACAGCAACAACAACAACAACAACAAATAATATATAACCAAAACATAGTTATTTAATGTCAATCTGTCTTAGAAAACAAACCAAAACAAAAACATTTTGATAGAGACAAATACACACACGCATACTATTTCGATGTTTTGATATTATGTTAGTTCGTTCTAACTAGCATGGTCAAGTTTATCCTATATGCAGGACTAGCTCAGTACATTTTCAGAACACTAAATGCAGTTAAAGCAACTGAACTAGTTGCAAACACATCGCGTGAAACATTGTATATACTGTTAGCTGCATTTAATGAAACTGACCTGAAATTTTACAGTGCTACAGATAGGATAAAATTCTCAATGGTGTTTGAAATGAACTATGTCAGAAAACACTGATCTATGCACATAAGACTATATACCTATAAACTTCATAGCATCCCAACTCTCTAAACAACAACGGAAAACTTAGCCACAGCCAGAAATGGGTTATATCAAACATGCTCTATTTTATAATTGTGTTAAGCATCTCCGTTGTGCTCCAGCTGAATATACCTACAATATTTATTGACAAATAATACACTTACCAGCCAGAAGGAATCATTTATCCCTCAACACACAAATCCATAAGCAAATTTCACTGCATCACTTGCCATATTTCCAAGACAGAAATATAAATTTTCAAAGAATCCGTGAACTTGAACGTTTAGCACATTGTTATCCTCTAGGGTCCGCATATTTGAGGGTGACGAGGGTCTTTTATGCGGGAGAGTGGAGTACTCAAAATTGGAAATGATGAAAGGAAACAGTTTCTTTCTAATAAATTATAACTATTCATTGTTATTTTCATATAACATCCATATATTAAATATGATAATACTTCATTACTATGCGCCGTTTTATGTTGTTATTTTTCTTTGCTCACGCGTATGAACTGTGTACTTCGGACTCAACTGTCACACCACAGCCCTCATTATCTTATTTGTATTCATGCGCCACATGTAAACATTTCAACGTGCACACTTTTAAAGAGTGCTTTTTACTTTAAAGAATAATATTGGTTGAGAAAAATAATCTACGTTGGGGTTTCGACCGAGACAATGACAAGCCTCGTGGGGAGACAAATAATATAACCCCTAGGCTGGGATTTCATTGTCTCGGTACAAACCCCAACATAGATTCTATATATCTTGTTTACCGTTCTGATTTCGCCTAATAAACTGCACAGACCCAAATATGCCAACGCATTATGTGAGGGAAGGTCTGTCACGGTACAGTTTGCAGTTTGATTCGTCTTACAAGCGAATACATTCGGTACCTAGACACCCTCCATACAACGAGAAAACTTTTAACTAACCATTGAGCAATCCGCACGAATCAACAAAGCTTCACTTAGTAAACTGTTTGTTGTTTGGGGGCTGGGGCCTTTTTTTCTTCTTTAGAAAGGTATGTATAAATAAAATCTCCGCTACACTGGTGCAATGAACTATCAGTGGGAAGTTAGATTGGGGGGGGGGGGGCACTGAATTATCTCCTTTGACTTGGACACTTGGTGCTATGTGCAAAATCGTTTTAAAGCGAGGCGAGCATCAATTATGTAAAAGTAACAGTTTTTGTTATTACGAGTTTAGTCTCGTACAAAAAGTAACAAAAAAGGTGAAGAGAACAAGCTTTGTAAAATTTAACAAATGATATACTTTCTTAGAAAAACAAGGTAAAAATGAGAAACAGAACGTACGATTATACAAATTAAATCCAAAAATAATCAAAGAATAATCCAAGAATTACATAAATAGAAGTCCTAATAATAAAACCTCCATATGATACTTAGCCCGAATCCCGATGAAATCCAAAATGAAAGGTGATAATGTGGTCAATGTCATACTGATGTGTCAACAGTTCTTTGTTCAATAACAGAAAATAATATTGCAGTTTTTTAATTCTTTGTAAATTTCGATAAATGTATTTGTCCAAGATATAATTTAGAGCACTAGTATTTCCATGGAAAATAATATAGAAATCCAGATAATTTGAAAGAAAAAAAATAATTAGCCCAAAACTGGTCACAACACAAAAAGGAATTTAGCTTCTCATGTGTTAAGGCATTATTGAATATTCTTTCTTAAAACATCAATACTACATCTAGCTACAACGCAAAACAGATGCCCGGATGTGGGTCAATTTTCTGGTAAAAACTAATTGATACATGTTATTTGACATGCTGGCCAGACATGGCCTTGATAACCTTTTATGAATCTTACTCTGAGAAAGATGTATAAAAAGGTATTTACTTAAACCTATCACTGGTTCTGAATCAAGGTCAGAAACGATAATCAGTGTTTATATTATTTGTTGTTTAGAACTAATTATAATTTCTGGACAATGTCAAATCCAGTAAATAAAATAGCATTACAAAAAGATGTAACGAAATATATTTAAAAAAAATAAAACTGCAAACCAAGAAATAATTAAATCAAATATGATCTAAATCAAATATGCATAACACTGTGGTCATAACGTCCCTTATAAAAAAAATGAATTAGTGAAATTAGTAATTTTATTTTAATTTTTAATTCTTGAGAAAGAAAAGTTCAGAAAATATTTATTGAGTGATTTTTAAAACAATTACACCCAACTAAACAGTATCGTTGATAGCTTTGTGAGTATTGTTGATTCTAAATCTAAGTTCAAGCCTAGTTAAAGCAATAAAAACATCATCTAATCCATCCAAGGGAATTTATCTACTACTTCGGTGTCACCGGTCATTAGAGATAATACGATGGAAACTTTAGAGAGAGAGAGAGAGAGAGAGAGAGAGAGAGAGAGAGAGAGAGAGAGAGAGAGAGAGAGAGGGGGGGGGAGAGTTTCTTTTCATACTTCAAATTTTGTCGGAAACAGTTTTCTTGCTCTTCTAAACATTTGCTCTATTGGCACGTTAGGAGGTGGGAAGTAGGATTTAAATGGGTAAGGTGGAGGTTCTTTTTTACCATCTCAGTTAATTGCAATGTATTCTCGAAGAGTATTCTGGCAGTAGTTTTATACCAGAAGTGGGTATTTGGAACTTGGGTACATATTCCCTTTTATAAGTTACCTGTTATGACACTAAGAAAGTTCATGTTCTGAGATTGACCTAATGCAGTAAAATTAATTGTATTTTCGTTATTCTTTCCAATAATTTCACGATTTGAAGTGAAGTTTGGTGAGACTTCTTTAAGCCATGGATAACACTATACACTGTCGACTCAGCATGGGTCGCTCTTGATGTAACCCCCACTTCAATGAGTTATATGGGGTCGGATCACCGTTTGTCGTTTGGGGCAATGAAAACAGTTCTTGACCCTATCTAATATTTACTTTACCTGTTCACTTCTTTCACAAACACAATAAAATCCATCTCTAAAGAAAGAACGGATCGTTCCCAATCATTCCGTAGCATGTGTATGGATGGGTGGGTACGGGATTTTTAACGTAGCCTTGACAGTCGGAGTCAAATCGCTACGATGTCCGCAGTGTGGCAGTTTATAGTGGCATAAAGCATCAGACATGTGACATCATGTCCCACCGAGTCACATTACTCTGACACTGGTGAGGTAGCTGATAGTACAATTATTTAAGTCTTTGATTTGACTCGTCCATAGTTTGAAACCTACCGTATCATAGGCAGACGCACTAACCACTTCGGCCACCGAAGCGATTTCATTCCGTGATATAAATTAGTCCCCTTTGTTAATATTTCACAGTGAAAGGCACAGCCAAAAGCATTGAAAAACATTTATCTTGATTCATCCCCATATGTTTTCGTGAAACATTATTTCTGTGCATGTGTCATGGGAGGGGGGGGTTAATACCTGCTCCAACTTACACAACTTAATGTCTGCTGCAACGTCTATGCGGGCAAATGCTTTTAAAACCAAAAGTTCATAAAAAGTGCAATATAATTTTATAAGACACACGGTTTTAAATTGTAAAGGGGTTACGTGTAAAAAGACACCATCAACTTTTATATGTATTGCTTCACTTAAAATTTAGGGCAATAAAATACGTATGCATTATAAGTAAATACGGAAAAACAAAAACTAGAACTGGTGTTTAAAAAATAATTTCACATCTTCTGTATGTCATTTCTATATAGTGTGTCTATGACTAAAAAGTAAATGACTGTTTTTCTGTCCTAAGTGTTAAAGAGTCGCAAACAGAATGAATGCAATGAAATTGCGGAATAATATATAAAAGGGCTAAAGTGTTTCTGGTTGATTTCTTTTTCCCACACGCTCATAAAGAAATTCATTGTCTGTAAACTACTCCATTATCTACTATTCATATTTAGCAGATATCAGCACGATAGTTTACAAATACAAATATGTGCACTAAAAATGACGCATGTAAATAGTTATCATTCTATCATCAGCATATTAAAATATGGCGCATGTAAATCGTTCCACCATCAGCATGCTATACTAGTTTTACATTCCTAAATAGTTATATATGGAAGCATTTTAATTCACCATAGGTACTACATATATAATAATTTCTGGATTATAGTTAAATTTTACCTGCTGCTGCAAGTGTGATGTTTTCATGATTCTGCAGGCTGTAATCAGATGTGGAAGCTATTGCGACCAAATTAGTTTTAAGCTGCTCGGCACACTTAATCACCTGAAACTGAAGAAATATTAGACCCATAACGTTTGTGATATCTGCGTTTTCAAGGTTGCCATGTTCTGCTCTCAACACTTCAGTATAAGCAAAAATGGGTAGATTAATAGGAACAAACTATCAAAATCATTATCATCAGTATCACATTTTATGCTCTCGGCATTATAGTCGATGTTGAGCATGATAGAAAAGCATATATATATATATATATATATATATATATATATATATATATATATATATATATATATATATATATAGAGAGAGAGAGAGAGAGAGAGAGAGAGAGAGAGAGAGAGAGAGAGAGAGAGAGTGAGAGAGAAGAGAAGAGAGCACTAATGATAATAGTATGCAAATGTTTGTTAGAGTGCAGTTTGCTTTTTTTTTTTTATTTTGTTTGTTGTTGGTTTTTTTTTTCTCGTTTTTTTTGTTTGTTTTAACTTTTAGTATAAAATAGCTGAATAAAGTACGTTCCGTTTTAAAATCACCTTTGGTTACAATCCTTGCCTCACGAAACATTTAAGGAACAAGATACATTTATAATTTTACTGTAATTCTATTATAATTACACGTCATAATCCATGGTATTTAAATATTCTATTTAATGCATAATGTTCCATTGCTAATTGTTTTCTCTTATAGTCGCATGTCTCCTGTCCATAATAAATCGAGCTCAACCTCATATAAATCAAAAGATTTACTTAGAAAAAATACAATCTAAGCGAGGATTTATCAATCCTTTTTTGACTATATAAATTTCAAACCATTCTTTATATCGTCAGTGCAGACTTTAGTAATTTTGCAAAATACAGTCGTCATAGGCAATTGCCATGTCAAATATTTGTATATTTACAGCCTAATGTACATTGTCAGGTCCATGTTTGTGACTCGTATGCTTCACAGGTACATCGATACTGTTACACCATGCAAGAGACTTACCGCTGTAATGACTGCAAATATAATACATATATATGGGTATAAAAAAGTAACAAAATTCTCTAAATCATAAATTATTAATTCCTTAAATCATGCATATGTTATAAGCAGGTTAAGGGTTTTTCATATTTTTAAATATACGTTAAATAACCCACAATAATGCAATACGAGCAGAAGATCTTTTACTAAATAAAATGTTACATTCATATCTGGATATTCACTTAACATGACTGCAATTTAACTAGCATTTGATAAGAATATGTAATAAAACATCATAATTTTACTACTACTACTACTTACTACTACTACTACTACTTTTACTACTACTACTACTACTACTTTTACTGCTACTACTACTACTACTACTACTACTACTACTACTACTACTAATACTAATACTAATAATAATAATATTTAGTTTTTAAAATAATAATAATAGGTATTATTATTATTATTTAATAAAATACCATACGCATAATCCAAAATATTAGTTTTAAAGTCTGACAAACATAAAATTATTATTATTAAAGTTTGTCCTTGATTCTTAGTCTGACTAAATTTCTTACTTAAAATTGTGATAAAAAATATCCGCCATTTGTTTTCCCTCTTTATTATTTCTAACCTTTAGTGTATTCATCATAAATTTGGTTTGAAAATATTGTTTCTTGAATATTGCAATCATTATTTTGATTATGTGTGCAGAATAAAAAAAATAACAAAAACAACAAAATTATTAAAAATAGTCATGATGTCTAAATAGCTTGCTCTTGTAAATGCATTGAATTGATATTTTGAATTGTACATAATTAAGAATTTAATATAAAAAAATACAATATAATCACTTTTGTTGAGAGTGTATTATTTTCGAATGTGTGAGATATATAATTTTAAAAGAAATTATAAAATCTGTATTCTAGTCTCATGACATGGATATGATTCAGATAATTTTGCCACTGTAGTTTTCGTCCTCGTTAACTTGCTGAAACAGTTGGTATCTTGTACGTTGTATACCTCATCAATGTACCAACTTTGATTTCGATCGATCGATCGATGGATCGATATATATATATATATATAGAGAGAGAGAGAGAGAGAGAGAGAGAGAGAGAGAGAGAGAGAGAGAGAGAGAGAGAGAGAGAGATAGATAGATAGATAGATAGATAGATAGATAGATAGATAGATAGATAGATAGATAGAGAGGTAGGTAGGTAGGTAGGTAGATAGGTAGGTAGGTAGATAGATAAATAATAAATCAAGGAGTTAAATTTATCTTGTAGAAATAAACTGGCTCTATATATATATATATATACTTTTTATTCATTATTGTTTGTAAATGCAACTTACCAGCACTCCTTCTGTAACATAATCAGTCCCAGATATTAGGTCGGCCATACTGGAAGCTAGACTCGAAATAGTGTATGTTCCCCTATAACTCGTGCTTAAGGCTTGATGACACAGCTGGAGGGAAACATTACTCATAAGGGAAGTCACCTATGTTAAACCATACATGTTTTATTAAATGGGGAACATAGTAGCACGCTATGAGCTTAATACTTCACCAATTAAACATCAAAGAGAAAGATTTAACAATTTCTAAACAACACATCATGCTTACGAAGAATGCTGCAATGCACAGCAAATAGGACTTTATGTACAGTAAATAGGACTCTATGTACAGTAAATAGGACTATATGTACAGTAAGTAGGACTTTATGTATACAGTAAATAGGACTCTATGTACAGTAAACTGGACTGTATGTATAGTAAATAGGACTCTATGTACAGCAAATAGGACTTTATGTACAACAAGTAGGACTTTATGTACAGTAAGTAGGACTTCATGTACGGTAAATAGGACTTTATTAAACTTTAATACATGATATCAGCATTGTGTACGACGAGGACGGCGAGGGCTACGACACTGTCTGCCATGGAAATATAACATATACCTAGATATTTAATGTCAATAGTTGAACAAGCAAGACATGTTTGAAAACTAACAAAATAGAAACGGCGTTAGATATGATGTTATAATGGAACGTGATCCGATTTTACCAACACAATATTATGTTAAATTTATAGCTAACAGATTTTATTGGTCAAATTAAAGTCTTAAATTTCATCCAAGTGGTCATGTTGGCTGAGTTAGCAAAACTGTATACATTATATACCCGGACAAATTTTATTTACATTGATTAGAACTAGATCTTCAAAGGGATTAGAGAACAAATTTCAGACAAGTATATTGCCCGAGCTGAAGAAAGACCTGACAATGTGCAATTTCCTATGTCAATAATGGTATTGTATTCTCCTCTAAGTTGCCTAGTCAAGGATCTATCCGATCAAGCGTTTTTCAATTCCCTTATGAAAAACAGCCACTGTCATTTATACATTTATAAAAGTTAATATTTCAAAAAGCATAAAAGTCTTTAATAAGTGTACTGAGAAAAAATTGAAAGAATGTTTTTCAATTATTACAACTAATACTTTCAAACTCATCTTGATTATATCAAAATGATTTTTTGTTTTATAACGAATCATTCTACTGTTAATCAACCAATTCAAATTTATCTGCACAGACTTTCTGCGTGTGGCAAAAAGGACGTATATCTCAACTGGTTTAATAGGTATATTTCACACCGAAATCATAAAAATAACTTTTCACAAACATTTGCAACTAAGACATGTGTTCCTTGTGGCTTAATGTTGGGACCACTATAGTGCTTCGCTTCTATTAATAAAATAGCTAAACGTCCTTTCCTTTATTGTTCTAAAGACTCGCATCTGTTTCACACGTTGGACATTCATTCTTAACTATTATTACCAAGTCAATTCCAAGTAATATGTCTTTAATATTTATTCGTACGACACATGAACATGTCTTCAAGTTTGGCTTACGTTTAATTAGACTCGTATAAGTCAGACAATGGTTCAGTTTGGATAGACAAGAACGGTTAATGGCTTAACGATTTCTAATGACGGAAGACGGAGAGTAGTTGAGTCTACATACTATAAAAAATACCTGACACATACGTTGCTAACAGTAAATAAGCAGGTTTGAAACGCGACAATATTTGTTTATATACAACATTGATTCCGTACATTATTCAATACTATAAAAATCCTTGAATCTTTAGCAACATAAATGACATAATGATACCTCTGTAAGAACAGATTGCTGTCGTTTGTCGCGTGGTTTCACAAGATCCTGCCAATACGATTCCCAAGTGAATGACACTTTCTTATCAAACTCATCCTTGTAGAATCCAATGAGGTAAAGATCGTACGGCAACAAAGTAATGCCCTGATAGGGCAAGGGCTATAAGAAAGAGTAGTATATATGTAGTACTGACCTTTTATAAAATAAAACGTGCATGAATAATGTGTATACACTGGAAATTACTAATGAAGCAACTTGTGTAAGGAATCTATCTCCAAAATAGTTTATATAGATTTGTTTAATTTCGATTGTATGAATAAAATTAACCCAACCCCGGACGCAAAAGTGCATTAAAATCACATGAATGATCTGAACTAATGAATGCTGTAAAATATTAGTACAGTCTTAAACGATTAATTCTTTGTTATTATGGAAAGAACTTTGTTATTCAAGTGTCTATATGTTTTATTTTCCAAAAGGATAAAGTAGTTTGTAATTATGATTCTAAAAACTAAATTCCTAACCACAAAGACCGTGGAACAGATACTTTTCTAACAGTTAAACGTTCTGATATTATTTTCATTCTAGTCGGAGTTTAATAGATCTCTTTAAAAGTCCTGAAAATTAAATATTCGAGCCTTTAAAATCAGGGAAGTTGCACCTCACCCCACCCCACCATACCCCACCCCATCCCATCCCCACCCGGCCAAAATGTGCATGTGCTGTAAAGTTGCTGCAACCTATATACAAAATATAGCGATCCCGTAAATTGTTGCTCCCCTCCCAAAACAACCCACAAAAAACATCAAACGGTCCGATGGTTAATGTCACAGCAGCAATGAAAAACTATTTAGCTGCGAGGATAATGGAAGTGAAATGATTGGACAAAGCACTCACCACGACCGCCAAACCGAAGTTGCCTTGTATAGATTACTTACAATTAAGCCACTAGTTGCGAGTACGTTACGCTGGCCTATAGTAGTTCTTCTTTCACATAAACAACCGGTCTAGTGGTTAAAGCGTCTGTCTCAGATGCGGGAGGTCGCGGGTTCGAACCCCGGTCGAGTCCTTCCAAAGACATATAAAGGATACTAATATCTCTACTAGGCGCGCATCATTCAGAGTTTAGTGTTGGGATTGGTCGGTCTGGTGTCAGGATAATGTGACTGGGTGGCCACATGATGCCACATGTCTGTGGCATGATACCCAGTGCTAGACAGCACTACCAACTGTCACACTACAAACATCGTAGTGATATGACTGAAACATTGATAAAGCTACGTTAAAAATACACTTCACACACCGAATAAAGTCAATGGTCGGAAAGTTTTGGGATCAAGAATTAAAGACAGAAAAATGTAAACCTTAAAAGCGAAATCTTACTATTAAAGCAATGTTTGAAGCAGCCGACTCAATACATCTCACGCTTCTTGTAATGTGCCCTGACAAACTCGCAACTATGATATTATTTTTCAACAATTCCAAATAGGCTGAAACGTTGGTAAATGAAGATTTGCCATCCAGTGCATCCCTTACGACCTTGGACGGAAATATCTAAAACAGAAAATGAAATACTTAAAGGATAAGAATTCTTTGAAACGATCAATTTATTGATTATTGTGGGAATGATGCAAGAAAGGCAAAAAAAAACCATGGTATATTCTGTATCACCAATTCATATTACTCGCGGGTATATTGATAATATAGAGGATATTTGCTTGAAACGAGTGAATAACGGATATATTTCATCGAGTGGATGAAAAACTCAGTATTTTCACGAGTGGCGAAGCCACGAGTGAAAATACTAGAGTTTTTTTATCCAAGAGATGAAATGTATCCGTTATTCACTCGTTTCAAGCAAATATTCTTTTAATTTTTTGCTCACATACGTTGGCTACCTCAAATCTGCTCTTTCACTCGTTTAATCACTCGTTTCAAGCAAATATTCTAACCCAAAAATGTAGTTCCTGTAGTGAAAAAATATTATTATTTTTTCACTGTTATTTTTTCACTGCTATTTTTTCACTGCAGTGAAATATCAATATTATTTTAACTAGAAAATCAAGTAATTCACTGCTGAGCATAAAATAAATCTAGATATGTTTCTCTAAAATTACTAAAAATTAAAATAAAAAAGCAAACTAGAACGGTAATTGGTAAATTTTAAAACCTATTGAAACGAGAAAATGGAAGAAAACGAAATACGTGTAATGAATAAACAAAATCAAACTCACATTTTAAATAAGTTATGTACATTTTTACATTATTCGATTTCGCTGCAACTACTACCGGTTGTATGAATCAGGAATACGTTTGCTAATGTTATCACATACCGGTCTACTTACTGTCTTGATCTTATCAACACTAGTGCATGACACAAGTTACTGAAACAAATCCATCGTTATAGTGATACATGGTTAATTTATTAACGTATAGGAAATTCACGAGGGAATTTATTTTTCATTCCCGGATAATGAATACTGTATGTAGTGCGAAAGAGAGTGCAATGAGATATGTTCAAATTATTATCTTCATAGCGATGTGTTAATCAATTATGTCAGATTTTTGCAGCTACTGGCACACTCTTTACAATGAATGTTTTTGACGATATTCCTCCATTTGTAACATGTAAACCAGAACGAAACAAATTATACGAGTTAAAATTCATGAACAAAAAAAGAGAGTCCCATTAGATAAATGTTAGATATATCTGATTCAATATATATTTAATTGTTTGTTTGTCAGTTTTAAATTATGTTTGTGTTTTATTACATTATATTGTAATATAAAGCTATTCACTATAGATGGTGCTTTTCTTCCAGAAAATATGTTGGCCTGAATTATTCTTTGATAAACAAGTAATGTTGACCTAGATCCTGACCTTGATGTAAGGTTAGTGGAATCTACGTTGACATGTTTCATTTTTTTAAAGGATTGGTTGTTGTCCGAGTCAAGATGGTATAGTATATTAAGAAGTAAACAACTTGTTATTCTTAAAGTAAAACTAATTGGTTCTCGTCTGGGTCATGTTAGGGAGTACGTGATGTAAATTATAGCGTGGTTCCTTTCTTGATTTCGTAATTTGAGGATTTTTTCGAAGCTGCGTATTAGAATATGATATAATCTTTGTTTCAGTGAAATCTAGTTAGTTTTGGGCTTGTACGTCTTACGTTAAAGCACATTCTTTTGTTGAAGCCGGGCTTTAAAATTCATGTTCTGGAAATATTTAATATGCTCATGGACAAAACCAGTTTATCAAACTTTCATTCGATTTCCAACACCGGAGTATTAAATATTGTGTTTATACAAGCAACTATAGATCTGCACAAAACAGACCAGCATACGTCATCGCCTTCCTTCTGGAATTTTCCAACAAGACTCCAACTTAAATATATTAGAATATTTCATTACTAGAGACTTTATTTAATTAATTCGTGCATTATTTTTGAATTGCTTTTGGATTTGATTCTTAAAAAGGTAAGTTTTTTTTCCAATTTTACAAACTTTTTCCAGGGAAATACATTATTTGTTAAGTTAACAAAGCTTGTTATTTTCACTTTTTCTGTGTTACTGTTTATTAGAGCCTAAACACGTAATGCAAATGAAGGGCCGTCTTTGGCCAAACTCTTTGGTGATTTTCACTCAATATCAAGGATAAGTTCTTGAATATTCGTGGCTGTAAACTAGAGTTAATCTCAAAACAATAAAGATTGCCCATTAAATTCGGCAAGTTTTGTTATTCTATTTGTTTGCTTTTCTTTCCTATATATATATATATATATATATATATATATATATATATATATATATATATATATATATATATATATATATATATATATATATATATATATATGTATGTATATATATATATATATATATATATATATATATATATATATATATATACACATAAACACATAAATTTGTTTTTCATTCTTCCGTTCATCCTTCAAAGATGATGTTAGCTATTTATTGTGTGATTATTTTCTTATTCTATATAAAGGCTTAATTATATAAATAAAGATACACAATAAGAAACAGAGTAACTGAATGTATGTCGTTTTCCAAACTAAATACACAAACACATATCCATCAGTACACATCAACATTATTATTATTATGAGTAGTAGTAGTAGTAGTAGTAGTAGTAGTATAAATAATAATGAGGACTTAGTTTAGCGTTTAATCTCTAGAAGCTCTAAGCGCTTTACAACATTAGACACCTATAACATAAAAAACATATATAATGATATGATTACCAACTAACGCCATGAAATTAGAATACTTAAAACATCCGAGAGAAAAAATATTTAAGGTAGGAAACATCACTAGCTCTTTAACTTTGTTCTTGCAGTCGAGATCAGTGAGCTTTACGAGCACTCTTGAATGGGATCACTGTATCTTTGTATATATATTCCGTGGGCAATGCGTTTCATGTACTGGATCCTGGTATGCAAAAGAACTGTGTGCATATGACTTCGTTTACATAGTGGGAATAATGAGCATACGACTAGAGGAGCGTAAGAATCTTGTTGGTGTGTACACATTGGAAATGAAATATCGGTTATGTATGTTAGACTGGACTCCGTCATTGAAACGTAGCACATAAAACACATTTTGCGTTTGAATCTGGATCAATTGGATAGCCAATGTTGGGTACAGAGCAGCGGGGAAGTGTGCTCTGATCGTGGTACTCTAAGGATGATCCGAGCTTACGAACCAGACAGAATTGAGTTACAATTGTCCAGTCTTGAAAGTACTAATGAACACACAAGAGTTTTAATGGCATCAACTGAAAGATATTTGCGAGTGGAGCTGATGCGTCCCAGCTCAAGATATGTAGCCATGCATATGTTCATGACATGCTGGTGCAGTGCGAGAGTACTGTCTAGAATAATGCCTAGGTTTCGTACTGCTGTGTGAATTTAATATTGGTGTTGCAGATATGTATTCTTTGAGGTAAAGGATGTGAATGAGAAAGTCTTTGGTTTGTGATCCGAAAGCACCTCTCCATATTTTGGAAGGTAGCATCAACTTCAGTTGGGTGGCTAGATTTGTATATTTGGGCATCATCAGCGTACAATTGGTGAGACACTGGATGATGCTCTGTCACATGGGAACTGCTGAGTGTACTGAATGAAGAGAATATGTTCAAAAACAGACCCCTGTGGAACACGACTTGAACCACAGTAAGGCTGTATTATGAATGCCAAATACATCCTGTAGACGGTGAAGTAATATTATAGCATGGTCTATTGTTAATGCGCACATAACTCCACCCAGATAAATTTAAACTTAGACATAACGTTCGTAAGAAAATGGCGTTTTAGTCTACTTAAATTTGAAATTTGGAGTCATATTGTGAATGAATGCGCATTTCAACAACTTTCTATTTTATCTGGAATAAATAAATTATGGTAATTTGTCGATTCTACGAAATTGCGTGAATATGACTGGATTTATATGTGCCAATTCTACATGAAAAGCATCGGATTTCACAGCGTATTGACATGTGAAAGCGTGTTTTCGTTCTGTCATTCAATGTTTAAAATCATAATGTTAGGAAAATATGAAGTATTTCAATTGCAGTTGTCGAAAAGACATTAACGAATATATTGTTTATTTCATACTGAATGCAGTAAAAAGGGTGTAATTGCACCTGGAATATAGTTGAAATTACAGTGTAACTTTAATGCTTGTAATCAAGCTTGATAACCGATGACATGGCTCATGTAATTCGGATTTGCAAAACTAGGAAAATCCATTTTGAGGAAATTCATAATGTAAAACTGTAAGTGTATATTGTACTATTCGTAATACCAGCTAAAAAAGACAGTTTATGCCTTGTCACTTGCATGTTATTTGTAAGGACTTTGAATGGCGTCCATAGCTAGCCTAAGTCTGAAATATTGAATAGAAAAGGACAACGCAGAATAGGTAAAAGTAGCTGGTATATGGCAACGCACGAAACATCTGCGTTAGTTCATTCAGAAACAAAATTAATCAACCAAAACGTAAAGCGTTTGCTACACGAGTGTAAATGGTATGTTTACAAACTATTTCCTAATACACTATTGGGCACACGTATCCTGCGCGTGACGGCAATATATATATATATATATATATATATATATATATATATATATATATATATATATATATATATATATATAATTGACAGTATCTCAATATTCATGTAATCTGGAATGTCTGTAACGATTAATAACTAAGATAACCTCAGAGTATTATCAGTTATTTCAAGCTTTAAAACGGAGAAATTGTTCAATTCTTATGTATAGTTAGTATTTTCATTACAGGAACTGATCGCTATGGAGCACTGTAGTCACTTCAGGGCTCGATCTCTTTGTGACACTACACCCAGTTTAGTCACAACAAGGCTCGGTCTCCTTGTGACACTACACCCAGTGTCACAACAATGTCCGATTGCTATGTAATACTACACACATACTAGTGATCACGGGGCATGGTCACTATGTGACACTTTTTGTCAGTTCATGTGTTCAGTTTATATTCTACAGGGCCTAATACGTTTGTTATACTCTTGAACTAAATAAAATGCAGGATACGTACTAGTGATCAAGCACTGCTATCAATCACGCCAGAGACAAAGAGAAGGATGATGATAATGATGATGACGATGAAGATGATGATATTTATGACAACGAAATAATCAATGGACGCATAAGGCGAAACAAATAATTTCAGTTCATATATATCAACTGTAGACTTACAGCAACAATTAAGACATACTCAGTGTAGTCTCCAAAGCCATCAGTGATTCTAACCAAAATATGTGCTCTGTATTCGTCATCCTTGGCTCCTACCGGTAGATACATTGAAAAGCTGTTGTTCTCATCTGAAAAAAAAAGTTTAAATATATTTACATACGCAGGCCTTGATCTATTTATTTGTTCAAACTACGTTCATTAAAGAACAAACAGATCTGCTTTAACAAAGGAAATAAAACTTGTTAGACCGAGATTATTTACCATCTGTTCCCTTATATGCAACTTTTGAATCCAAAACTTAAATGTCATGGACCTAAAACATTTTTAAAATGTTTTTCAATAATTATTTCCGCATCTTCAAATAGACTAAAAATTAGATCGAACCACAGACAGGGACTCAACATTAAGTAATTTTATTTAATTTTTAAACATAAAGTTGATATTTAATGGTTTTATATATATATATATATATATATATATATATATATATATATATATATATATATATATATATATATATATATATATCACAAGTTTTAAATCGGCTAAATATCGAAAGTGTTGAGTCATGTCCGTGGTATCATATCTTGTAATGGGTTTAAGAAGTAAGGGACTCGCGGTAAGATTATATGTTTTAGGTTTTACCAAATGTCGATATATTTACAGCTAGCTTTAAATGTATACTTTAAAAGATCGCTTACGTGATTCCCATAATTGTTATACTTATCACAATGAAATGGAATTTAAAAAGAAAATTGTATATGTATGTGCTTTTAGTATTTCACGAGTTCAGGCGGTCCTTTGATCTGCTCCTTTTTCGAATGAAGCTGTCATATGTGTGTTATATGGTCTTATAGGTAAAAAAATTTCGTGAAAACTTAAGTAACATTGTATTTACTTACTGGTACACCACCAGGAATATCAAAGACGCAAAAACATTGAGAAAATTTGAAACTATCATTGATGCAAAAAAAAGCTGGTTTGTAGAACGTTGCAGGCTAGGTTGGAATATTTCCCATATCATTTACTGTTAGTACATGGACAACATTGTTGGAATATTTCCCATATCATTTACTGTTAGTACATGGACAACATTGTTAGAATATTTCCCATATCATTTACTGTTAGTACATGGACAACATTGTTGGAATATTTCCCATATCATTTACTGTTAGTACATGGACAACATTGTTAGAATATTTCCCATATCATTTACTGTTAGTACATGGACAACATTGTTGGAATATTTCCCATATCATTTACTGTTAGTACATGGACAACATTGTTGGAATATTTCCCATATCATTTACTGTTAGTACATGGACAACATTGTTGGAATATTTCCCATATCATTTACTGTTAGTACATGGACAACATTGTTGGAATATTTCCCATATCATTTACTGTTAGTACATGGACAACATTGTTGGAATATTTCCCATATCATTTACTGTTAGTACATGGACAACATTGTTGGAATATTTCCCATATCATTTACTGTTAGTACATGGACAACATTGTTGGAATATTTCCCATATCATTTACTGTTAGTACATGGACAACATTGTTGGAATATTTCCCATATCATTTACTGTTAGTACATGGACAACATTGTTGGAATATTTCCCATATCATTTACTGTTAGTACATGGACAACATTGTTGGAATATTTCCCATATCATTTACTGTTAGTACATGGACAACATTGTTGGAATATTTCCCATATCATTTACTGTTAGTACATGGACAACATTGTTGGAATATTTCCCATATCATTTACTGTTAGTACATGGACAACATTGTTGGAATATTTCCCAGATCATTTACTGTTAGTACATGGACAACATTGTTGGAATATTTCCCATATCATTTACTGTTAGTACATGGACAACATTGTTGGAATATTTCCCATATCATTTACTGTTAGTACATGGACAACATTGTTGGAATATTTCCCATATCATTTACTGTTAGTACATGGACAACATTGTTGGAATATTTCCCATATCATTTACTGTTAGTACATGGACAACATTGTTGGAATATTTCCCATATCATTTACTGTTAGTACATGGACAACATTGTTGGAATATTTCCCATATCATTTACTGTTAGTACATGGACAACATTGTTGGAATATTTCCCATATCATTTACTGTTAGTACATGGACAACATTGTTGGAATATTTCCCATATCATTTACTGCTAGTACATGGACAACATTGTTGGAATATTTCCCATATCATTTACTGTTAGTACATGGACAACATTGTTGGAATATTTCCCATATCATTTACTGTTAGTACATGGACAACATTGTTGGAATATTTCCCATATCATTTACTGCTAGTACATGGACAACATTGTTGGAATATTTCCCATATCATTTACTGTTAGTACATGGACAACATTGTTGGAATATTTCCCATATCATTTACTGCTAGTACATGGACAACATTGTTGGAATATTTCCCATATCATTTACTGCTAGTACATGGACAACATTGTTGGAATATTTCCCATATCATTTACTGCTAGTACATGGACAACATTGTTGGAATATTTCCCATATCATTTACTGTTAGTACATGGACAACATTGTTGGAATATTTCCCATATCATTTACTGTTAGTACATGGACAACATTGTTAGAATATTTCCCATATCATTTACTGTTAGTACATGGACAACATTGTTAGAATATTTCCCATATCATTTACTGTTAGTACATGGACAACATTGTTGGAATATTTCCCATATCATTTACTGCTAGTACATGGACAACATTGTTGGAATATTTCCCATATCATTTACTGCTAGTACATGGACAACATTGTTGGAATATTTCCCATATCATTTACTGTTAGTACATGGACAACATTGTTGGAATATTTCCCATATCATTTACTGTTAGTACATGGACAACATTGTTGGAATATTTCCCATATCATTTACTGTTAGTACATAGACAACATTGTTAGAATATTTCCCATATCATTTACTGTTAGTACATGGACAACATTGTTAGAATATTTCCCATATCATTTACTGTTAGTACATGGACAACATTGTTGGAATATTTCCCATATCATTTACTGTTAGTACACGGACAACATTGTTGGAATATTTCCCATATCATTTACTGTTAGTACACGGACAACATTGTTGGAATATTTCCCATATCATTTACTGTTAGTACATGGACAACATTGTTGGAATATTTCCCATATCATTTACTGTTAGTACATGGACAACATTGTTGGAATATTTCCCATATCATTTACTGTTAGTACACGGACAACATTGTTGGAATATTTCCCATATCATTTACTGTTAGTACACGGACAACATTGTTGGAATATTTCCCATATCATTTACTGTTAGTACACGGACAACATTGTTGGAATATTTCCCATATCATTTACTGTTAGTACATGGACAACATTGTTGGAATATTTCCCATATCATTTACTGTTAGTACACGGACAACATTGTTAGAATATTTCCCATATCATTTACTGTTAGTACACGGACAACATTGTTAGAATATTTCCCATATCATTTACTGTTAGTACATGAACAACATTGTGTGAAAGTTCATCAGGCAGGTCCTTGATTGTAGGGAATGGAATATAGTTGCCAAAGCAAACACACATGCATGTTGAATTATAATGGTCAATTATCATATCAGTTAGGTACTCAAATACTAATAGGCACGCATATAGGACTATATGGGGGAGCTCGACATTTAGTTAAACAAACAGACTAACCGAAAGTATTTTGCATGGGCATAGAAAAATGCCAGTAATAGTGTGTAAACAAAGTACGATGCCACTTCTAACGGAAATATGTCTGCATGAAAACGTAACGAAATCACGACGACACTTCCTTTATTACTGCATAAAAACTTAAAAGCACGAGACCAGTTCTCTACAACTGCTTGAAAACAAAGAAAGCACAAGAACAAAAAACCAACAATGAACCACATCCCTTACTGCTCCATTACAATGACACACACAAAAACAGGACCACTACTGCATAAAATTACTAAATAGAATAAGTCACGATTCACCGATTCCATATAAACAAGTAATAGCTACATCTCAACAACTGCACAAAAGCCATACAAAATCAAAACCACTACCCACATTTCCTATTCATGAATAACCCACCCACCCGCCAAACAAAAATCAGAGGCGTTCCTAAACCTTGGCATTTAATAGAAAATAATGAATTTCAAGCGTTCATAATCCCTACTACTGAAATAAATATCTCAAGCGCTCCGAAACCTTAACACTGATTTGGCACCTTGCTACTGCATAACAAACAAAGCTCCATACCACTTTCCTTATTATTTCATAGCAAACCATCAATAATCATTATGTTACTACCAGTATTTATATAGGACTAACTTCCTTACCGCTCCGTTGGCCTAAGTGATTAAAGCGTCCGTTCTAAATTAAATTTATTTATTTATTTATTTATTTATATACAGGACATGCTGACCTATTAAGATCGTGTGCTGTGTTAGCATAATGCGCCTGCAGATCAGGGTCTCTTTTTGTTTGAAACAGAACAAGTACGGTCACACGAAAATGTGTCAGTACATTTTTAACCTCCACATTTGTTTTAAGCCAAGGTCTAACACCAGGGTTTTCTTAACGTTCAGTTGTACACCACTGGTGGATTCACTGTTACTCACTTCCTTTTGCTCTTTTATTGTATCATGATCCGTTTGTGCTTCAAATAGCTTAGCATCCACAGTGCAAAATGACTTGATGGGATTCGTTACACAAACCAGTATGCATCATCTACACCAAGGGATGAAATTGAAATTTTGTCGAGAGGAATCATAAGGATATCCTACACAGTCAAGCCGTGAATGAACTGTAATCATGATATCTACACAGTCAAGCCGTGAATGAACTGTATTCATGATATCTTACACAATCAAGCCGTGAATGAACTGTATTTATGATATCTTACACAGTCAAACCGTGAATGAACTGTATTCATGATATCTTACACGGTCAAGCCGTGAATGAACTGTATTCATGATATCTTACACAGTCAAGCCGTGAATGAACTGTATTCATGATATCTTACACAGTCAAGCCGTGAATGAACTGTATTCATGATATCTTACACAGTCAAGCCGTGAATGAACTGTATTCATGATATCTTACACAGTCAAGCCGTGAATGAACTGTATTCATGATATCTTACACAGTCTAGCCGTGAATGAACTGTATTTATGATATCTTACACAGTCAAGCCGTGAATGAACTGTATTTATGATATCTTACACAGTCAAACCGTGAATGAACTGTATTTATGATATCTTACACAGTCAAGCCGTGAATGAACTGTATTTATGATATCTTACACAGTCAAGCCGTGAATGAACTGTATTTATGATATCTTACACAGTCAAGCCGTGAATGAACAGTATTTATGATTTCTTACACAGTCAAGCCGTGAATGAACTGGATTTTATGATAGATATCTTACACAGTCAAGCCGTGAATGAACTGTATTTATGATATCTTACACAGTCAAGCCGTGAATGAACTGTATTTATGATATCTTACACAGTCAAGCTGTGAATGAACTGTATTTATGCATCTCTAAAATGCAACAGGATTTACAATACGTTACAGGCTGTCTGTAGGACTTTAATAGACATCAGCATTGCAACAAAAGCTACAAAAGCAAAATGGTAAGAGGAAGCACGAGGATAACAGTGTTTGTGCAAACCACGAAGGCATAAAGCATTCATAAATATGATAGTTGTTACTAGATTTCACATTAGAATTGATTTGTAAAGTCAGGAAGGTTTTAAATGTATGTCTGAATAATGTTGTATTTAATAGAGACACTAAGCATGTTATCTAAAATGTTGGGACAGTTAGAAAATTAGGTTTTAGTTTTCAAATATGTGGACTAATCTTTATAAATATAGAATAAAAAAACAATCATAACGGCTGTGCACAGATGACATCGTTGATGTTTGTTTTCTAACAAAAGGTATAGGAGGTCTTTACTTAGATATGTTTTTATGAGTTTCCAGGTTGTTTTATTATTTTCTGTTTTCATGCAATTTAATGAAAGTTACTCTGCCTCTAGAGCAAAATTATTTTCATCTTTCTTTCGAGTTGGTAAATGATTTTACAATTATGTGCCAATAACTTGTAGATACCTCTTAATACAAATCTTTGCTGTATTTTCCTTCAAAATTTGTCTTCCTAGGAAATATATTCCCACTGCCACATTGCCCTGCCTGCGATTGTGCAAATCAGGGGAACAAAGAAATGGTTAGAAAAACCATGTGTATATGTTAGACACCGCGGCCATAACGTGTCCTCTTCGTAAGGGTACGAGAATCCAGCTTTGTTGGGTGTGCAAAATCGCACGTGCACCTTCCAAGCTTTGTTCAAGAACAGAAAAACCCTTACAGGCTTCGTAATTCTCACCACGCTGACAGATGGCCCGAGGGCAGTGTCTGATATGTTGAATAGAATAGGGTGGATACGATATCCAATCGGAATTGCGAGAGGGTGTGGTCACCATTTCAATCCGAATTTAATATAGTATTTTCGAGCTAGGAACTTAATAATTGCCCAAACATCGTTATGTAAGGTTATAAAGCAATACTCTAGGAAAGTCACTCGTATTTTACTGGGACACTAAGGACATTCTAAGAAAGACAAAGCTTCGTAAAGGAAACTTTAAACGAAACACACTACCGGTATAATGTATTCAAGAAGAAGTCAAGGAGGAGAAGGTTATAGGAAGGAAGTCGGAAGAGAGAAGGATGTGGCTGGATAGGAGAGATACATATACATAGAAAACAAGGACCGGTGGAAAGGCTATCTCACACTATAAATCAAATGATATAATTGGGTATCACTTGGTCCAGAGGAAGAAGCGTGATTGGGAAAGTGTTATCATTTGACTATTTGATTGTATTACATTTGTAATCATTTGAATTAAAATTTTTGTGTACTCAATAGTTTAACTGTCGGCATTTTTGATTGGGAGCACGAAGCTTACCTCTCTCTTACACTAATTTCACTTCTTACAAAATTGATCCTGAGTTGGGCTTCTATAATAATTTAAATAAAGTATTCGGAGCACACCCACCCCAACCATAACATAACTACCACAGTGGCGGCATAACAAACCCTGACGCACGCCAAACCCACACTCAGATGTAGACAAATTTGACAACTATTTTATATCTTATATCTCTTGTAGCTCCCACATATATGAACCTAGATATATCAAATTTGGTCATTCGAAGCCCTAACTGTTTGTCGCATAGATGTTTAAGTTTGATAAACACTTAAATGGTATTCTTCTTCATCTGATGTTAGCAGATTGCAGACATGTATGTCTGCTAATAATTTCTAGTGTTTTGGATATTGTTCTCATTATGAGAGCATCTAATAGGAAAGCTTTCCTAACTTATGGCAACTATATTTTTACTCCTAGTGTTGAAACAATAATTAATTTTGAATCGGGAGGAGGGAGCGGGAATCAAGTATCATCTCTGCCCTCAGCCAATATTTATATTCAGTGAGTGCGTATTTTCATCATGATCTTCCATTAGAATATGCTCTTTCTGTTTTGTTTGTAAACGTCATCCTCTTCTTGTGTATTTCAGTGTATTTAACGTTTTACAAATAAGGGAGGTCCACCATTACATACTCAAACTAAGCGACAAGAACAAAGCCCCAGTATTTCTAGATAGGCGTGAATACTCTAAAATAAGTCGGTATGTTGATTTGATTGCCACACAAATAAACAAGAGGCTTCAAGATGAGTGATGTTGTATTTTAATCAATGACGTCGGAGAAATGTCCAGTGATACAAGTGATTTTTATAAAGATACCAAGCGTGCCATTGTGCTTCTGTTCTTGATAAATGAAGATCACAGATATATCATTTCATTCTGGTGATATCGCTATGCTGACTGAGTCATGATAAATTCCCCAACCCATCCTTATGACTCAGTCATGACAGATTTGTTAAAATATGTATGTCTCAGTCATGACAGATTCGATATAGCATTGTATGATGACTGTCATGACAGATTCTCTAAAGCATTTTATGATATCTCAGTCATGACAGATTCGATATAGCATTTTCTGATGTCTCAGGCATGACATATTCGATATAGCATAGTTATGATTACTCCGCCATGGCAGATTCTCTAAAGCATTTTATGATATCTCAGTCATGACAGATTCTCTAAAACATTGTATGATATTTCAGTCATGACAGATTTGATATAGTATAGTTATGATGATTCAGTCATGACAGATTCGATATAGCATTTTATGATGTATCAGTCATGACAGATTCGATATAGCATAGTTATGATCACTCAGTCATGACAAATTCTCTAAAGCATTTTATGATGGCTCAGTAATAACAAATTTAGGTTTTAATAAGAGATTCAAACTAAGTCAATGTGATCGCACAGCAATAACATCGCAGACTTTGTTTTGTGTCTTTGGTGCCACTTTTTACAATCCAACGTCAGCATTTGCAGCCAGTCTTGGGTTCAACATATAAAATGTGTCGTTGACGATTGGCATATACTTCACGTATAAAGAATAAGAAACACACACTCTTAACCACGGACAGCAGTCAAACATCACGATTTAGGAGCAAAATGAGCGAAGTAAATGCTCTTATGTTTCTAAAACAAAAAATACTAAGAAGGAAAGGCCTTACATCCAGCATAAAGAATGTGTTCTGTGTTGTTCCTGTCTCCGCTCTTGAAGATGTACTGGTAGAAGATAGCGTAGGGATCATCATCTATCCAACCAGCGCAACTAATCGTGTATAATGTTTCACTGGCAAATCCTACATATTGAAAAAACGAAATGTGTCAGAATATTCAACAATGTAAAGAGTATTTATTGAAGTAGACTTTTCTAATACCAATTTCATGCAAACGAGTTTAGTTCAAATTCGATAATTTATACTGCAATCACTCGAATACCTGGATTAGATGACATATACGCCTGGTCCCGACATAAAGTCTTCCATGTTTTCATATCTATTAATTTCATAAACCCGAATATTCAATCATCCGAATACAGCTTATCATTCAAAGTCACTGGTTGGCCACAGCCATAAAAATGCATTTTCAAAATTCGAAATTTTGACTTCTATATATACTTTCAATTATCAGGCTCCCTATAACGATAGATTCTTTCTTTTCGCTTTTATTTCTTTCATCCACACACACACACACAAAATTCAAAGGCGAAACAATAATTTTTAAAAAGCCGACAGTTTGCTTCTTTCCTGTGAAAGCTTTCAGCGGCAAATTATATTATTGTGTGACAAATGGGTAATTATGGCTTACCGAAAACTCGAAGTAAAATATCTATGCATAGCACTTTAAATTTTGAAAGTCCTACTGTTCTTTCTAGCAACATTAAAATGTTTCTTGGAGCGCGAAGGGATGGTTAACTCAAAGAAATGAGAAAATATGCTGATGATAATATAGAAGAAATACGTGTAACATGTAATAACTATACGGCATTATCTAAAAAATATAGAAGAAATACGTGTAACATATGTAATAATCATAAGACATATTCTAAATAATATAGAAGGAATACCTCTAATATATGTAATAATCACAGGCTTTATCTAAATAATATTAAAAAAATACATGTAACATATCTAATATTTATAGGCATTATCTAAATAATATAGAAGAACTACCTGTAACATATAATAATCATAAACATAATAAAGAAAAAATACCTGTAATATATGAAATAATCATAAGGCAGTATCTAACTAATATAGAAAAAATACCTGGAACATATGTAATAATTATAAGGTATATCCTAAATAATTTAGAAGAACTACCTGTAACATATGTAATAAACATAAGGTATTATCTAAGTAATATGGAAGAAAAACCCGTAATATATGTCATAATTATAAGGAGGAATTATATAAATGATATTCTAAAAGTTGATGAGTTGGACGATTAAAATAGTAAGTTCAAACTGAAGCACCTAACTCCAGAATATGAGTTCTAATAGGTCAAGATGACCTAATTATTGATTATTCAGTATGAACAGCTGATCGGTTTAATGCCAGTGATTTCGAAGTAAAGGATAATTCATTCAAGCCTCGTATTGCATTCTATCTAATGCGTATTGGAAATCAATAAAATATATTATTTCGTACAACTGGGCATTCTTAGTATTATAGGGCTTTAACATTTATTTAAAGGATATATATATATATATATATATATATATATATATATATATATATATATATATATATATATATATATATATATATATATAGAATATATGTATAGTATATACGCTGTATCAATGATATACCACGAGATGTATAAATTTTTCATTAAAAGGAAACGAGGCTTGCCCGAGTTTCCTTTTAATGAAAAATTTATACAACGAGTGGTATATCAATGATACAGCGTACATACTATACATATATTTTATTTATATCACATCCAAATACAAATATTTGCAAGTTTTAGTTACGATGTGCTCCTGATATATTGCCAGAGTAAATGACCTCCTCACAACCAAGTGGCTGTCTGCTACAAAATCTAGTTCTACGATTTTTCTTGTTATTCACAATCACATATTCAAATTGATAAGTTGATTGTTTTTTGTTTTTTTTTTCATTTTCTTTTTTTATTCACATTTATTAAATCAATATAAGACACACGCATTATTTAAACATAAATTATGTTGTTGTGTTGTTTTTTTTAATGAAGAAAGTAGTGCACTGCAAACATGGTGATCTTATTATAGACCATGCATGTACTGTTAGGCATTGACCTACTGTCGTATGGAAATTCGCGTGGAATATAAACGAATTGGAATCACGATCCAACAAGAGGTAATTAAAATATTTTAATATATTGATAGTTCAACTAAGTCATCATTTTGATTTAGTTAGCGATTCTACAGACTAAACATCTCTCTCTCTCTCTCTCTCTCTCTCTCTCTCTCTCTCTCTCTCTCTCTCTCTCTCTCTCTCTCTCTCTCTCTCTGTACGTCTTGACTAACATTGCCATCATTCATAGGTCCAGAGACATCGTCGTATGACACCAGCAAAAATACACAACGCTTGTATTTTCGTGTATTTTTGCTCCAGAGAGGGGGGCGGGGCTGGCGACCATTTGGACAGTTTTATATTTAATTATTAATACTCGATTAAAACGGGTTTCAGAAACAACAACAAAGGCTTAAAACACAATACAGTATGTGCGCATCGTAACCGACAAATTTAACATGTAGGCCTTGTGTGTCGTCTGACGATTGCAACTATGTATCATTGATATTATGAATACTATAGATAAATCCCAAGGAAAGCGTAAGCATAGGTTTACGAGGAAACAGAGTACTGTGGGTTACTTGGTACAAGTTCAGCTTTAATGTTTTCGTCCAGCGCAATATATTTCTCTCTCACTCCAGATTTGTGCTTATTTTGCATGAGAGGGGGAGAGGAAAAAGACAGGATTCCGATGAATTTGTGTACCATTTTAATATTTAGAAAACGGGGACTATTAATATTTGTGTCGTTCATTTCATGTCATTTATGATTAATGAATGAGTAGAAATTCTTCATAGAGCTATAGGCCTACGGTAGAAAGAATGTTTATATATTCGTATTATTGCGCTATGGGCGGATCACTATTTGATATACCAATAGTATTGGTATATAGATTTGCTTTATACCAACACTTTAAATGCCATGTTATTTTTAATGTATGTGGTATAAATATATATATATATATATATATATATATATATATATATATATATATATATATATATATATATATATATATATATATATATATAAGCTGAACGGAATTACAATGAGTTCATTTAACGACATTTTCAAATTATAACATAGTGTTTATTCTATCTTGTTGATACGTCATAACAATGCAGCCTATTATTTGGAAAACCTTTAGAACTCATTTTGATTGCTTGAACTATGTAGAACTGATACAACGTTTAGGACTTTGGCAATTCATTCACCATACTGTAAGGTTCCAAGAGTTGCTATCACCGTTGTGGATGTGGGATATAAGCTCCCACTTCCTTTGGAAAAAAAAACAATGGCTTGCATATGATATTGCCTCTGACAACCGAATCAAACTCCAGGCCTTCACTAGTGGCGTAACTAAGAATAGCGGAACCTGTTTAAACGGGCTGGAGAAGGGATAACAGGTGAGTTTCTGGCTCTTCAAAACCAGAAGCTTCGGCAGATTGGGTTCGTTAACCTTGGATGGTCGCCCAACTAGGAGAAAGTAAACTCTGACTTCAAACCTTCGCTGTCTTGCAACTATGTCCTCTCATGGGAAAGGCTAAGAGAGTAAATCCTAACAGAAAACCTGGAGTAGGAGTCCCTACGGCTACTTGGCATTTTTTCAGTGTCATCTCGGCACCTCCTGCGACGCCGCTGGTGCCATGACATACAGGCTTGTACTTTCCTGTGGATCCATCAGCTGAATGGAGATGGGGAATCAACTGCATGGGCAACAACTGATTCTTTATATCACCCATCCCAGGCGTTTGCCCTGGAGAGAACACTTAAACTTCGCTTCACAGCTACAACACAACACAGGAAGCAGCAGATTACCGATTATAAGTCATCGCTCGATTGACATAGATGCAGAGGCCAGAAGCTGCTTGCTCAAGCTGGGCATTCCCCAGATAATAAAGTGCCGTCCCACCACAGTTTCTCTGGCTTAATGGGTACATAGGGCTTAAGGTGAGCAAGTACCTGACAAAGCGGACTGCAACTATTGCACCAAGAAACAACAAATGAGGTACCTGGAATATTCGGACGATGCCGACGGGACTCACAGATGACATTCAGGCAATCAGCGATGTTCGAAGGACTTCAGCCATCAATGACGAACATGCAAAACTCCCGGTCGACTTTTCCGCACTACAGAATACGCGGCAACCAGATTCCGGGTCCCTCAGAGAAGAGAACTACACGTTCTTCTGGCACGGAAAGAGGGCTGATGAAGCAAGAGAGTTTGGTTTTAGATTCGCCGTCAGTAACCCTCTGCTGCGGATGACAGAAGACTGGGAACAAGGAATGGGACGACGGTTATCACTCTGCCTCCACACCACAACCGGGCCTGTCAACCTGATCTGCCTTTACGCTCCAACACTAAGTGTCACGGCAGATACCGAGGATGAGTTCTACGACGAATTATACTCGCTCATCGACAAAACTCCTAAGTAAGAAACATTTATATTACTGAACGGCTTCAATGCTACAGTGGGTGCTGACCATGACTCTTGACCTTCCTGTCTTGGCAAATGTGGCATTGGGAAGATGAATGAAAACTGGTAGAGACTCCTACAAATGCACTCGTACTACAACTTCATCATCACCGATTCATTTTTTCAAACAAAGCCACAGCATAAAGTGTCTTGGAGGTATCACCGGTCCAAACACTGGCACCAACTGAACTTGATCATTATGAGATAGTCTGTCATGAAGCGTGTGCCACATATCCGTACATTCCACAGCTTTGACTGCGACACTCACCACTCGCTGATGTGCTTCAAAATGAAGCTTCATCCAAAGAAAATACACCGCTCTTGGCAGGAGGATAAACCACGCATTTACGTGAACAAGACGTCATATACAGACAAGGCTGAGGAATTCACTTGTGCCATCTCCAAGACGTTTGATTCAGAACCTCCCAACGGCAATGCCAATGAGACATGGAATCATATATACAGCTTGGCCTCGCGGATCTATGGCAAGAAGCTGTCAAAGTACAACGACTGGTTTGACGCTAACTACATAACATTCACGCCAGCCGTACAAGGGCGTCGCAGTAATCACCTGGAATGCAAACGACCTCCCTGCCAGAGGACTCAAAGAGCATACAGGTCTACCAGAAGCAAGTTGCAGAGGATAGCACAGCAGCGTGCGAATAAATTATGGCTTCAGCTCTGTCATAGCATCCAGTTATCAGCATATAAAGGTAACATCAGAGGCATGTACGATGCCATAAAGCAAGCCATGAGTCCCACGAAGAAGTGTGCTATCACCACTGACGTCAGCCGCAGGCAATATCATCCACGACAAGGGCAAACATATGGAGCATTGGGTGGAGTACTATTCTGAACTGTACTCCAGAGACGACCATGTGACCAACGATGACCTCAACGCCATTGAAAACCTCCCACTCAGAAACCTACTGTGGCAGAACTAATGAAAGCCTTAGATAAAATGTCCTTAGGTAAATCCCCATGGAAGGATGGCATTCCAGCAGAAGTCATTAAGTGCGGCTTCAATGTGGTGTTCACACATCTGCACGACCTCCTCTGCCAGTGATGGGATGAGGGTGTATAGCCTCAGGCCATGAGAGACAACAACATCGTAACCCTGTACAAATAACACAGGCGACAGAAGTTACTTCAGCAACTACAGGGGCATATCACTTGTTATCATCGAAAGTAAAGTCTTCGCACGCCTTTTCCTGAACAGACTGCAGACTATTGCTGACAGTGTATCCAGAGTCGCAGTGCTGGATCCGCGCATTGAAGTCCACAATCGACATGCAGAGAACACAAACCCCATTATTGCCTTTTATAAACGTCACCAAGGCGTTCGATCTAGTCAGCAGAGACGGACTCTTCACAATCCTGGCGAAAATTGGATGCCCTCCAAACTTGCTAAGCATGATCCAGTCCTTCCACGATGACATGAAAGGCACAGTACAATAATACGGCTCAGTGACCGGCCCCTTCAACATCCTCGGCGAAGTGAAACATGGTTGCGTCCTAGTTCCCATGCTCTTCGGCATCTTTTTTGATGTCCTGCTCAAGCACATCTTTGAAACGTTCACAGAGGGGATCGACCTGCAAACGCGATCAGACCGTAAACTGTTCAACCTGGCATGACTAAAAGCAAGGAGCAAAGTGCGTGAAGCAACCATCAGGGACATGCTCTTCGCAGACGATGCTGCCCTAGCCAGTCACACAGAACCTGCGTTACAGCACCTGAAGGACCGCTTTACTAAAGCATGTGGTGAGTTTGGTCTGAACATTAGCCTAAAGAAAAAAAACGCGATGGCTCAAAACGCGGACCTTCCAAGCATCATCATCCACAACTATGAACTTGAGGTAGTCATTCAGTTCATTTAATCAGATCTATCATCACCAACAACCAATCGCTCGATTGCTAAACTAAAAAAGTGGATTAGAAAGGCATCAACAACTTTCTCCAGGTTGTCGCAAAGAGTGTGAAACAACAGTATGTTGACCCTGAACACTAAGATCCCCGTGTACCGTGCCTGCGTGCTAAGTACTCGCATGTATACCAGCGAAACCTACAACCTGTACGCCTCAGAAAAGAATAGAGTGAGAGCCTTTTAGATGCGATGTCTCCGACGCATACTCGGAATTTTTCGGAATTACTCAGAGGGATCGAGTAACAAACAACGATGTACTAAAACGTGCATATCACACTCGTCGACCAACGTCGCATTATATGGCTAGGCCATGCACGTCAGATGGATGACGGACGGATCGCCCAAAGACCTTATTTATTCGGAACATGCATTCGGCAAAAGCTCGATCGGACGGTCACATCTCCGCTCCAAGGATGTCTGCAAGCGTGACATGAAAGCCCTTGACATCGTTGTCAGCACCTGTGAAGATCTTCCTCTAGACATCCTCAGCTTGCTATATGCTCTGATCACTGGTTGAAAGCTGGCGAGGATAAGCTACGCTTACGATCTGATGAAAAGCGATATCTTAGAAAGAAGCAGCTCCAACACCAACCAGTCCCAACTTTCAAGTGCAGAAGGGACTGCCACTCCCAAGTTGGGCTACATAGCCACTACAAATCATGCACAACCACCAACAGGGGCATCTCTCATGTGCGTACTTCCATCGTTTCTCGAGACGAAATGGATGCCAATTATGGACTGTAAGGTAGTGTTACATCCTTTCACTTTGTTCGGTAAATACATTGCACCAAGAATTGTTGGTTTTGCTTTTTCTTGTTACTTGTTTTAAGAATATATATATATATATATATATATATATATATATATATATATACAAAGTTGAGGTCATTTATCTGTAGCATCAGTGACGCTATCGTTTGAAAACTTTACCAGTGCGGTTTGAAAACTCACCCAATGGTTTGAAATCTTGACCACTATTATTTGAATGCTTACCACTATAGTCTGACTAATTGACCACTGTGATTTGAATGCTGAGCTGTATGGTTTGAACACTTGACAACTATTATTTGTATAGTTGTCACTTTGGTTTCTATGCTTACCACTGTAGTTTGGTTACTTGATGGCAATGGCTTTAATACTTGAATAATGTTCTTTGGATTCTTGACCACTTTGGTTTGAATGGATTGAATGCTTACCACAAACGTTTGATTATTTGGCCACTATGGTTTGAATTTTTACCCAATGTTTTGAATACTTGACCAATATTATTTGAATAGTTAACTCTGTTCTTTTATACTCACCACCATGGGTTTGTTGCTTGACCTCTGTGTTTTGAATACTTGACCACTAATGTTTGAATAATCACCACTATGGTTTTTATACTTACCAATGTGGTTAGGTTGCTTGATCACTATGGCATGAGGAAATGTGGTAGCTGTTTCAAAATAATTTTCGACTTGGTAAATGTTTCAGTGAAGGTTTAGAAAAAAACAAAAGTAATTTATTGTATTGGACGCTTATGGGATATTTTAACCATAAACAATTAGCAAAGTCAAAGATACGGACTAATTTCAGTTATAATCAGTTGTAATGAATGTGAACGTATTGGACCTAATTTTGTTTTGTGATGGTTTGTCTAAATGAATCAAGAATACATTCGGTTGTGCTTGATTGACATCTTACGGCTAAAATACATGGTGTAACGTAGTAAGTGTAAACATCACCCTTACTGACTGTCAAACTTAAAGGCGCTATAAGGAGGAAATGACGAGTCACCATTTAGGCAAATAAATGAATAAATACTTCTGACTGGTGGATGATACAAATGATAAATGTTAGCATCAACAGATAAACACGTTATTTTCTAACTTACCGATCACTGGATTTACTTCACATGTCCCATTAGATGGAGGTATGTTGGTGGTAAAGCTGATAAATCTATACGATATGTTATTATCTATTCTAAAATTCACTTTGATGTCATACTTCATCCCAGGTTGTAAGGATCCTCCCCGAATAATTAAGGAATTGTTGTTAATTCCTGAAAAATAAGATCAATTTACTTTCTAATTACAATGAATTTTGATACGTAATGGCAACATCAGCTACAGCAATGCTACATCACATTTGCTGTCAAATAGGTTTTGCTTCTGTGGCTATTACGGACACGTCACGCATGTTTAACATATTTTGGCATAACAGTACAGTAGCAATCTTTCGTTGGGGGAGGGGGAGGATGCTAGGGAGTTTTACATATCTGCGACCAAACAGTCTGCTACTATCATAAAACATCCGCGAACATTTCATGAAATATCGATGATGATGATGATGTTGGTGGTGATAATGATGAAACACGACGATGATAATGATTATGATGATGATTAAAGGAAATTATTGCGAAATTAAAACAACATAAACGAAGAAAGATCGTAGACAAAAATACTGATGATGCAAAAATAACCAGCGACAAACTAACTGTATACAGCTGTAACTACTGCATACAGACTGGTATCTTATTCTTCGTCTCAAAAATGTGTTTATTTTATTTTAGAGTGGAAAAGCATAAAAAGTGCATTGGTTTAAATTCCCCACCTCTCAACCGTTTACAAACTTCGAGGAATGTGTTATCCAGGCACACCCATGCAATACGTTGAATGTCTATATGACATGTAATATTATTATTAGTAGTAGTAGTAGTAATAGTAGTAGTAGTAGTAGTAGTAGTAGTAGTAGTAGTAGTAGTAGTAATAGTTGTAGAAGTAGCATTAATTATATTATTATTGTTATAATAATAATAATAATAATAATAATAATAATGTGAATAATAATAATAATAATAATAATAATAATAATAATAATAATAATAATAGGAATTAAATAATAATAATAACAACAACAACAACAACAACAACAAAACAAGCCACAACAACGATATTAGTCTAGATTACTATACTTTGCTACCTTTATTAAACAATCAATGATCGAATTTTGTTTCACTCTCATTTCTTGCTGCGTTGCACGTTCGTTTTGGTGAGTGACTTGACTCTGTTACGTTGTTAAAGTACCTAACATAGCATGATGGGACACAATTACATTAGAGACGAAACCATTAACAAGACATGAATTAATTATTCCCTGAAGATAGTTTAGCAATCACGAACGTAACTTGGTAACAGATAACAAGTACGTTGTCTATATAAGTCTATAAATATTTCATGAATGATTATCTATAAATGTCACGAGTGATCATCCATAAAGATGTCGAAAGTGATCATCTAACAATATGTCCTAAGTGATCATTCATAAATGTCATGACTGGCCATCCGTAAATGTCTATACATATGTAATGAGCAAACACGAACGTAACTACTACTAATTACTATTGTGTTCAGACACATTCAAATATTGTAACATACAAATTAAATTCTATAACATTACATCGATAGACTTTACATAGATAAAGAAATAAGATATATAGTTGTCGTGTTTCTCAATCTTTACGTCAGACCTTTGATCACTTTGACCATCCTACTTCTGAGGACGAGGAGAGCCAACCTCTCTGTACATAATGTGTTCCACAATGGTTACAAATAAATGCATATGTTTTATATTTCCATTATATTGTGTTTTGTGGTAGTTAAACTTAGAACACACAGCATAGATGTTTTTAGTGAGTTGAACAATACAGATCCTAATAAAAACATGAGAAGTATAAAATAAAAATATACGTTACAATGCTGATTAAAAAACATACTCACCGTCAAGTAATTAATTAAATCGGCTTTAATAACAGTATATAAGACCTGGTCACACTAACAACTTGACATACTCAAGTCACACACTTAAAAGAAGGTGCAGCGCAGCAAACACTGAAGGTCAAACAAACTTCAATCAATCAATGTTCAATAGGGGTAGCAAGGTATGGTAATATGAAACTAATATTGTTGTCGGGGTTATTTTCCTTGTTGTTGCTGTTGCTGTTGTTGTTATTATTGTTATTATTATTTTAATTGTATTATTATTATTATTATTATTATTATTATTATTATTATTATTTTACCTTTCATTGTTATTATTTTAAATTTTATTATTTATTATTATTAGTAGTAGTAGTAGTAGTAGTACGAGTATTATTAGAATTAGTAGTAGTATTAGTCGCACATGGTTGGACGAAAGTCATGGCTCTGCTAACCTGTTATATCATGGGCACTTTCTTTAAATATTCTTAGCATTTAGATCTATTATCTTGGATAGAATACAAATTAGCATCTTATATTGGTGTATTGTGCACTGCACCTGCATTGGACTTAAAGTTGTTAAAGTAGACATAATGATTTTGTTTTGTTTTTATATGGATTAACGCCATTTTTCAGCACACGATTGGCTATACATGGCGGCCAATATTATTGGTGGAGGAAGAACCCGGGAAATCCCCCGGAAAGAACCACCGACCCACGAAAAGCTACTGGCAAGCTTGCTCACATAACTACATTAGCCGAATCTTGGACTCGAACACACGCAGACAGAGGTGAGACGGCAGTGGTCCGTAACGGCTAGCGCTTTTAGCGCCTCTCGGTCACTCGGGGCCCCTTAGACATAATAAAAACCGAATATTATGAGCGACTGTGTACCCACAATTCATTCTTACCAGTCTGAAATTTGCATTCCCGCTACACCAAACGTAATGTGAAAGTAACCAAAAACTGGTTAAATGGGCCGTGAAGGTTCTTGTTCTATGCATGAGTAAATGTTTAGAGACATACAAAGTTGATACAATATTAATATGGTAACGATGAAACATAATATTAATATGGTAACGATGAAACATAATACTAATATGGTAACGATGAAACATAATATTAATATGGTAACGATGAAACATAATATTAATATGGTAACGATGAAACATAATACTAATATGGTAACGATGAAACATAATATTAATATGGTAACGATGAAACATAATATTAATATTGTCGCCGAATTAAAACCGAGTGGGTTTTGGATTAAATGAATAACTCAAACACAATGTGTGAAAGATGAAAATGTATTAACTTAATTAGTAATAAAAAATAGATGATGTAACAACATATAATTGATCCAATCACTCTATACTAACATTCACACATTGAAAATAAACCAATACTATTATATATATATCTGATATATAGCTTCAAGAAACCTCAGTTTCAAATAATAGTACACACTAAGATATTCACATAATTTTACGTATAGACTAGGATTGAGATTCAAACAATCTCAAGTTTTCAAATACGTTTCAAATGTTCTGCACTGACAGTAAGATTCACAAATCTCCTTGAATTCAACTAAGATTCAAAATAATCTCATTTAAATAAAAATTTACAAATTGAGACAACAATTGGAACAAACATATGCTTCTTGACCCTTGTAAAGTCGCACGATTCATACACCGATAAACCGCAGTTTCACGACGTTCCTCGTGTTGGCCCAAACTTGTATCGGCCACTCGCACCCTTCATGGATCCACTACATGTACAGTCAGTCATACGTATACACACGTACATACAGCATACATCACCCTTGTATTAGCTACGATGAAACATAATATAAATATGGTAACGATGATACATAACATTGATATGGTAACAATGAAACATAATATTAATATGGTAATGATGAAACATAATATAAATATGGTAACGATGAAACATCTATGATACTGTTCTAGTATTATCAAACATTTAAGACAATATAAGTAGCATTAATTCGTCGTATATAATGTCACAATATTTAAACCCCGTTATGAAAATCGCATTCGTTTTATTTTATTTTGGCGAAGTTCTCTACACAATGACATGATACATTTTGTGTGTTTCATTACTTTAAGTCAGTGGTTCCCAAAAGTGTTGATACCGCCCCCTTTCATCTGAATTAACCGATGTAGTACTTGCTCCTAATGTTTGATCTGTATAAAGTTAGATGACTTTTCATGTAATAGGGTCTTAGAAAGTGCGAGACGCGCCTAAGATAACTTAAGTGTTGACAGTTCCATGCTCAATAGAAAAAATACCATATCCTGAGGATTTGAATTCTCTGATTTTCACCAAACAGCGGTGATCGAATATGTTATTTCCATCTCTAGCTGGGTTTTTTGTTTGTTTGTTTGTGTTTCCATTTTTACGCTGCTGTTTTAAATATCTTTGGGATTTTTATTTTGAGGAGGGGGTATATTGTTTATTTTTTTTTAAAAATCAAACCATGCAAGAACGCTTGGCTATATATTAAATCAAAACATGCAAGAACGCTTGGCTATGTGTTTAATCAAACCATGAAGAACGCTTTGGGCATTTTGTCAATCAAACCATGCAAAAACGCTTTGGCTATTTTTAAAATCAATTAAGGATGCAAATCAACTTTAATTCACAAGGCATTGCTTTGATACAAGGAAATAACAAGCTTATGATAGGATTATATCAAAACAATATTCCATTGCAGAAACAGGTATGATTACTATCATCATTTAGATAATAACTTAGTTCTACATTCACTACAAATATTTAAATGAACGTGACAAATCAACTGAGTCAGTGGCAATTATAAGACAATTAATAGTTTGCAATGGATAAGAAGATCATACAGAAATATTTCATTATTGTAACTATCAATACTAGCTTAAAGTCGAATGCTCTTCGAATTCTTATCCATTATGTAAGATATAGTTTTCTGTAAACCCTTAAATGTGGTATAGTTCTGTCTGGTAGCAATAAATCGTCAGTCGATTGGGCAGTGGCTTCTTTGGTAGCTTTATTTTCGTATGAAAAAAAAAGAAAAAGTCATCGAAGTAAATACGAATACATCACTCACCGAAATGTGCAATTTGGCTCAGCGTTTCATTCCTGTTATTTACAATCGGTAACGTCCATGTCAGGTTGGTGCACCGCAAGCAGTTGAGTCGCACATGAAGAATGTGTCTTGTAGCAACTCGTTCGAAACAATTGTAAAGACAGCTGGACATCACAAAAAAAAACTTAAAGTTAGACACAAAATATTTTAAAATATGTAGAAATAGACTTTATAACGTCTCATAAGAGACTGCATACTTACATGGGATTACACGTATAAATCCATCACGAGAATGTTAATTTCTTTCAAATTTTCATGAAAAATGAAAATGTGGTAGTCTTTTGCTTCACAAGAGTGTATTGCAAAATCAGAAATGAGTTCATTTGTTGTTCAAAATTCCATCAAAGAGTTGGTACACAAATAGTTAATAGTTGTTGGACAAACTCAAGTACATTAACATGTCAGTATAAATACACGAGTGTACGGAGAGTTAATACCAAGAAAGCATGCCAATATTAAGATATTAGGAATCGAAATTGCTAGCTGTCAAACATTATATAATTTGAAGATGAGGTGTTGGTGCTGATGGAACAAGATGGATTGGTGAGTTGATATATTTGAGTTTAAAATTGGATTTGGATTTAGGTATTTTGTAATACATAATCTGAATATAGTAACGGTGAAACATAATATAAATATGGTAACGGTGAAACATAATGCTCTATAGTACTGTATTAAAAATGAAAACCTAATGCTCCTACATATCCGTATCTAACATAAAGGCCTAATGCTCCTACATACAGTACGGTATCTGATAGAAAGGCCTAATGCTCTTACAGTACGGTGTACATGTATAATATAAAAGCCTAATGCTCTCTGGTACGGTATATAATATAAGGCCTAATGCTCTCTAGTACGGTATATAATATAAGGCCTAATGTTCCTACAGTACGGTATATAATATAAGGCCTAATGCTCTCTAGTACGGTATATAATATAAGGCCTAATGTTCCTACAGTACGGTATCTAATATAAAGGCTTAACGATCTTACAGTACGGTATCGAACATAAAGGCATAATGCTCCTACTGTATGGTATCTCATATAAAAGGCCTAATGCTCCTACAAAACGATATATAATGAACTGTATTTCTCAAAGCATTAAATAACGTGCTGGGAAGTTTCGTTGATATATAGTTTCTAAAAAGATCAGCATTTGGAGAATCACAACAAAGTCGCAATCTATCGGCAAATTTGCTGAGTTTTATCACCTTTGTAATAAAAGAGAATTATTGGGGCTTTATGAAATCCATATTTTATTATGATACAAAGGTACAAATAGAAAGATTTGTTTTAACCTCTTGTAGAACAAAAACTATACCTGACAGATTTCGAAAGAAATATTTTTTTTATTATGTAGCGTCGGAATGCGTTTTATGTTTGACACATTAAGTCCTGTGTCGGCTATCTGCTGAACACTTGATGTAACAGGGTAAAATAGGTCACCAGAAAATATGCCACAGTAGATTTTAAGTTTTCATTCGGTGTTTGTAATGTCAACGTGAAACTTGTTACCATTTTTGTCTCTTCCAAAGAGTTGATATGTAAAATATATTCTACTGCTTCAACAATACTTTTATCTGCATTTACTTTTTATATTTGTTAGGCTTGAAATAAACAGCCCGCTGATTGTTCCCTTATTTGGATTATTTGTAAGCCTTTCGTGTACCGTACGTTGAAAATGAAATCTCTGCAGACACCAACAAGGAAGTATCATCAGCATACAGTCTTGTACTGGACCGTATATCAAGATAAGCAACCTAATTCTTTAAATCTTTTCCACGGCTTGAAGATGTGTTACAGATATAACATGCTTGAAAAACTGTTAATACGTATAAATGAAACTTTATTGTATATCAGTAAATAAATTGTTTGAGAAGATATAATTTTACAATGCCCAAAGTTCAATTTGAACACCCTGGCAACACGACTTTATAAAATAGCAAGGCCTGTAATTAGAAACAATACTTTTTCTCCCATTCTGAATACAACTCATGAATTGTAGTAAACCCTACCAAGGGCAGAGTGTTCATATTCGTAGCAAATTCGTGAAGGGTTTGTTAATTTCGGTATATGCAAAAGAGAATCCACGGAAGGGTAGCTTAATTGTAGCATATGAAAAAAGGAGTTAATAAATGGCTCATTAACGTAGTTGAGTGTGTTCCATTTTTCATTTCTTTTATATTTTCCAGGTAAATGGATAGCAATTACTTTGGTTTGTTTTCTCTCGTCCTCTATTTTATATTATTAGTTTTTGCTTTCGGTTTTTGTTGTTGTTGTGCGGGGGGGGGGGGGGGGCACCAAGAATATAGCAGTTTTAATGACGTTTTCATTACCCAGTTGCGAAAGTGATGTTTTGGATTGTGTTAATGTGTTAAAATGGTATGGTCATTACACTGATTGATCAACAATTTAACCAATATCACCCTATGACCACATATAATAATGAAAGAAATGAAAAGATAACTTCAGGGGATTTCCTCAAGTTTTTTACAGTAATTGCATTATTTTCAATGACGAACACAACCTAAAATTTCTTTCAAAAGTATTTCAATTGTTATTTTCTTAAGCTTTCTGTTCTACGGAAATTACAATGCAAGCCTACATATTTCTTGAGCAAATTAAATTACATATTTTTATCAGTTCATTTGATATATGTCTGAGCTATATTTTTCACAAAAATGGTATGTAACGTCTTACTGCTTCTAATAAAATGGCATGTAAATTCTTATTATTTATAATAAAATGACATATAACGTCTTCTTCATAATACAATAGCCTTAAACTTCTAACTGCATATAGTAAACTGGAGTGTATCTTATTGTTTATTAATACAAGTGTGGTTTTTGTTTTATGTCTGTAGACAAATTTCCAACAGGTCACGTTAGATACTTACTCTATCCGAGTCGAATCATTAGCATTCTGGCGGACTGGAACCCTGTTGAACTTAATATAAGTAAACTCTTGGTAATAATCACATTTAGAAAATGGAAACTCGATTCTCAAATTCAATCGGTATAGTCCCTTCCTGCGTGTGTTGGCTTGAATAGGAAAACTGTCCGAGTTCCTTGTCATGTTATCATTAAGAGAGTATGAGCCGTTCAAGAGGCGTTCCTCAATCGTCCACGTATATGCGGGACGGTTATCATATCTAACTTCCTTTCTGCTCCCTATTTCCGTTTCAAAATTCAAATTTGTGTTCATAGCTGTATCCTCTCCAGCGTACTGAAAGTCAAAACATCCACCTTGGGACAAACAGTCGTGGAAGACAGTGACTTTTTGAATAGTTTCCTTTCGCGATGCAAAACTTTCGCACGAGACCCTGATGTAGTGATCTCCTAGTGTCAGATAAGTATAATTAAAAGTTATTTTTAATTCAGATGTGACCTTTGGGGAGAAAATACTGTAAGTCTTACGATCAATAAAATCATCCATGTCCAGCACGCACTTCATGTTCTGCACGGGAGGATGATGGGATGGAACACTTATATTAAGAGTCAATTGCGCCGGTGGGTACCTAGTTCGGTTGTTTGTTTCTATCACAAGAGATTCGATTGGATTATCTACTATGATCTGGATACCTATATTGGCGTTGTCAATCATGATTATTTCATTACAGATTGGGCAAGCACTCCCGAATGTCACGGTGTAGGCACCTGCATTATCATACTTACGACTGAAATTGGAAAGAATCTGCCCACCTAAATCAAGCACAGAAAATTTAAACACTGTCGATGAAATATTTCCGTTAATTGTGTTCACGGAGAATTTCAGGTCTCCGCGATAAAAAGTTATGTCTATCGTTCTTGAGGATGCTGTGTCGTTTACTGTTAAACTTACATGAAAATGGCCGTTCACGCTATAGATATGTCTGAATGTGCTTTTTATGAAACTAAAAACTTCTTTTGTGTTATCTCCCCACAACCACACCAGCTTAATATTTTCATTAAGGTAATCTTTCGCCCCATTAACGCCGACCTTGAAAGTTGGAACCTCATAGGAGGGAATAAACTGGTCAAATTCAACATAAAAATCATTCAGGGAATAACATTTGACAGGAACGTGCCTGGATTCTATAGAAGGCAAGATGTTGGTTCCATTCGATATGTAGGTCAAAGCAAAAACAGAAACTATCGTTGTCGTTGAAGAATATGGACAGGGAATTATTATATTTCCTGATCCCACATTCCCTTCGAACCATTGAGTAACAAATTTATAATGGTCAAATACCCATGAAAGGATTAAGTTACAGCCGGTATCAAGTGTCCATTCTAATAATATATCCGATCCTCTCCAAGGAACACGTGGTTTTATCGTAATCTGAAATTAAGAATTTTAAATGATTGATTTTGGAGTAGAAGTTGACATTTATAATTGATAAGATTTCCAAAGGGTAGCATGACGAACAAAGAGGATGACACATTCTCGATGTTGTATTCTAAGGGCGAATAGTTAAATACATGCAAATGCCACTATTTATTACTAATATGGTTATAACTTGTATGAGCCATAATCAAATGATTTTAAACCTAAATTAACGAATTCAGTACAGCAACAAGTACGGTAAAAAACATGTTTGGCTCAAGTAGTGGAGCGTATTGATAGTAGATGCAGACCAGTGGGTAATGCCGAAGAAATTAATTCTGCTGGCGAATAGTGTTAAAGAATCGTTGGCAAACCAACAAGCGTACCTACTATATTCGCTCACACGTCTGATCCAACTGCTCAAAGTGCATAGACCCAGATCTGCCGACGCATAATAATGCGCCGGTTGATCTGTGTCAATGCAGTTTGTTAGGATTGATTAATAAACAACATGGAATCTGATCTTCCGTCGCTAATTCGCCAGAAGATCAGATGTTAGGATGTTTGCAAATGGACGAAAATTATCTGCAGGCATATACGGTAAATGAGACAAATGAATTTGTATGCCATTTTGAATGTTATACTCTCAAGTGCATCTGAACCAAATCACATGAGGACGTGAGAGATAATCAAGTAGGTCATTTTGATGGCCCATAATTGCGTCATTTTTGTGTAGTTATACAGAGGAAAGACGCATTTTGTTACCTAAAACATTTGGTCGGACTCTGAAGCCGAAAATTCCGTTCTAATAATCAAATTTAGAGCTGAACACCTTTCTTCGTAAAACTTGTCTGTCGAAATCTGAATATTCCGTTGTAATAAATCGTGTCCATACAAGTCGACTAATCTAGCATACTTTATCAGTGGATGCTATTGTGAAATGTGTCTGTTAAAGAATCAAATGCCAAACAACTCATGTGACATTTGTATCATAATATCTACTGCGTGGTGTTAGAGAGAATTATAACAAGCTCAAAACAGTTTAATATTGAACAGGTTGATTTAATGAATGGTTAATTACATGTCTGAGTTTTTAGCATTGGGCTTGTTTTCAAGTAACACTGATCAAACACTTGTTAGTGACAAGGTTGTAATTGTTCTAATTTTGAAGAAAAGAAGAAACAATTATGACTATATCCCGATATATATATATATATATATATATATATATATATATATATATATATATATATATATATATATATATATATATGTAGAGAGAGAGAGAGAGAGAGAGAGAGAGAGAGAGAGAGGTGTTAATTAAATCTGTCTAACGAAACCTGATGCTATTCTGATCAGTTTTGAAAACTGACGTGCAGTGATGCGAATGATATCATAATCAGCTTCAGTGTTATTGTTACCAATATATCCAGCCTTATCAGATTAGTGACAGATGTACTCTCTAATAAAATTAATTTTATTCTTTAACCCCGAGAAAACCTACCTTTTCTCTAACAACGATCTGTTACAAAAAAAATAAGTTATTGAAATTCTTTAGTCAATAAAACGTAATATATCAAATGACCTCTAATCTATATTGTATTCGTTTGTGCCAAACAAGCTGAAGGCGTCCCAGCGCTAAAAGACAAATTTTGATCTTTTTTGGATGGTTTTCGACTAGTAAGGTTAGAGCTATATTTCATAACCTTACCACATTTTATAGGGGTCCATGTCGCTCAGATATATACGTTTTTGATACAAGCAATTATTAAAATCAACTGCATTGCCCAGTAACATCGTAGCTATTTACTCTGACCATATTTTATAATTTACACAGTTTGAAGACGTCATGTTTTAGGATTTTCTTTGAACTTTTATCAACTTAATAAACCGACGAATTGTTTACAGTTAAGCTAGCTGAACTTGGTTATTGCATGTCCTGTACTTTTTTGACATATTTACAAAGTAACGTAATCCGCCCAACCTCATCTTCATACTTTCAATCTTCTTAACATAATGGGTCACTGAAACATTTTTCTCAAAGCCTATGGCCGCAACAGAAAAATTAAAAGCAACGACTATATGAAATTATTCACAATTTTTTACCTAGTAAAGAAGGTATACTATGAAAGTAGGCCATGGACTTTTTTTTACATAAATGCACATACTATTGCTCTAGCTCTGGAGGGCCATTTAAAATCAGCTCGAGAGCCACGGGTTGGACGGCACTGTAGTTTCTGTTTTATTTAATTTTTATATATATATATATATATATATATATATATATATATATATATATATATATATATATATATATATATATATATATATATATTCTTAGTAATGCGATCGTACTGGAAACGCCCCAATATGAGTTATATATAATCTTCTTAAAATTTGTAACGTCATGGACCCTGCTGCAAACATAACCAAAATGTCAAACTCTAATATTTAGCATTCTGACGTTATCGGTCAGGTAAAACACAACCTAGATTAAGAACGGCGTGGACAAACGGCAGGTTTCTGTCTACGATTTTCATTATACTAATAATTCCACACTAACAGCGTAGACTTTAATATCCAGGCAGATTTCTTTTATAAGAGGTCAGATCGGTATCAACGCTGTGCACAAACTGATTAAGTTAAAATACGGTAATTTGAAATGTCATCAACCGATTCGAATCTGTATGATTCTTTGATATATTTTGAGCATTCTGGATAATTGTTATTATTATTATTATTATTATTATTATTATTATTATTATTATTATTTAATATGTAAAACATGAACACTAATGTAACGCCATGGAGGTATTTTCGAATTCTGTCTCGTGTACCCTCTTTGTGTAAAATATGTTTCGGAGTTGCAAGAAATGCTTAGTAATAGTGTCATTGAATTAGAATTATAAAAGTATTTTAATCACTGAATGCGTCACATGAATAAGAAAATAATCTTTGATCAGCGAAGATTTACGTTTTTCTTCGTTCTTTTCTGTACACTGACATGAACAAAATATCGGTAGATAACGGCGAAGACAATAGGCACTGACTGTGTCACTGTTTCCAAACTGATAGGGGATAACTTGTGCTTATTTTGTTTAAATTGCACACGTTATTACTGAAATTGATTTCCGGTATTATTAATAAAAGGTAAGCAAAACTCTGGAGAAACGGATGAGGCTTCATGTGATACTGACTCAATTATGTTGTGTGCACAAGTGATGTTTAATTTATGTTGTTTGAAAGTGGACGACTGGAATCAATTTCCAACCAGGATATTTTTGTTTTCTACTATCTCAAATGTTATTTTCCAAGAATCTGAATAGAATTAAAGCAAGTATTTTTGTCTTTCTGTTCATTTAACTTTATTTAAACTCATATATCAGTCTCAGACACTAGGGCATATAGTCTCATAATTTTGGAGTTATTTAAAATATTTATGAAAATCACCTCCTAGCTTCGAATCTGTTTGCTGCATGGACATTATAAACAGTTATACACATCCATGCAGTGATCATCCAACATGAGAAGTTTAGGTAACTACTGTTAAAACTAAAGCAATATATTTTAGTCATTTAATGCTGCTCAACAAAACTGTCAAATCGAGCTACAAAAGTATTTCATGCACTTTATCATCTATTTGATTTATAAAGATAAAAACGGGGGAAATTTGATATTATTTTGACTTTATGGTTTTATCATTATTTGATTTATAAAGATAAAAACCGGGGAAATTTGATATTAATTTGACTGTATAGTTTTATCATTATTTGTACAGATACACAGAGGATTTCAAATGGGTAACGATTCTAAAATTGAATTTATAAAACGAGTTGAACGATGTCCAGCTTTTGTGAGCCTTGGCAAGCAAAACTTGGACATTATTCAGCGAGTTTTATAAATTTAATATTAAATAATTACCCATTTGAATATCTTTAATCACATAATTTTTATTTCAGTGGAAATTATTTGAATAAAAAGAAGAACGAATAATTTTGCTCATTCTGATAGACGGTGCACCATTTTGTTATTGTGCATAAAATATAGTTCCAGTTAAAGTTGAAATAGCAGAAATAGATTCTACATTTTACAAACTATAAATTAAAGAAAGAAAAACTTCCATCCGAATAAAAAGAATATTTTTCAACGACAAAATCATTTTTCAAAACTGAATTATCAATGCAAAGTGATGCCACATTGTTTGATACGGTAAACAGTAGGCCTAGAGTAAATGTTTACCCTAAAATGTAATTTTCAGAACCAAACATTACATTGTTGCGATTTGTATGTTGAAATAGGATTACTGGATGCAGAAACTCCAACATTTACAGCAATGCAGTTGTGACAGGATATTTGCATTATTTGACTGGAACAATAGACTGAACAGAAGACGTTGACAAATTTCATTTTGAATCGGATTTGCATCGCACATATACTGCGTAAATATGTTGTGATTGGATAAAGTTCTGTCATTTAGGAGACCCATTTATGTCCAGATACTTCTGTGAACAGAGGTGAGTTTTTATTTCTGGAAGGTAACATTTTAACCACGCTTGTGTATACGGTGGATTCTATATATATATATATATATATATATATATATATATATATATATATATATATATATATATATATATATATATATATATATATATATATATATATATATATTACAGATATACCGCTCCGTCCCCAACCCCACCATCAAATAAGCAAAACCCTTAGTTTTACTTCTTATTGTTGTTCTCGTCTTGTAGTTGTATGCCATTTTTATCATAAAGATAATGCTATATATGACACAACAACCACCCTGTGAGGGTAACATATCCATATTCAGACAGCCGAGATAATTTTCCCTCAATTTCCTTTCGAGAGTCGTGTTCAAAAACGGCCGCCAAAAATGTTCATTCAAAACCAAACATTCCAGACGGCGGAGTTAAAAACATTTTCCCACGATCCCAACCAATCAGTGAAGTGGATACTGCATAATAATTTCATAGGCTTTTTTTGACTAATCAGAATCACATAAAGTGATACTTTAACGAGTGGTAATATAAAAAATATAAAAATACGAAACTGCACATTAAATAGGAAAACTATACATAATATGTGATAAATAGTATTATGGCGCAAAGGATCTAGAAATGATTTTGTGTAAAACAAAGGATCTAGAAATGATTTTGTGTAAAACAAAGGATCTAGAAATGGTTTGTGTTAAACATGATATTGGATATGTAACATATATGATGACTTTGAAGCATATCCTATAAAACGTCATAGGACAGCAATCATTAAAATAGTGGTATAAAATTCTAAATTTACCAAACAGTCAAGATAATTCTGTTTTTACTTTTAAAAAAATTGACCAATATAAGTTATATATAAGATTTTTTCCTTATCTAATCTTAGCAAGAGTACTGTGAAAGGTCATTAACTACTCGTCCAATATTTAATGGTCATCTCTGTAGGCAAGCACATATTTCGTGCAGGAATCATTCTTTTCCTTTAATCAGTGATCTTGACATTGGCCACTTTAGCCCCAGATACATTAGTCATCTTATTTCCGTCGCCGTAATAAAGGTGATGATAATACTTGACGTACACATGACGTCATTTTGGGAAATAAGGTATGTGTGTAGACACTCAAGGGTACCATACCACTAGCGGAAATTTTCATGCGCGTTTTGATTGGACAGGTGTGATAATAATAACATTATGGACTTTTAACGACGGAATTTTGACAATATCCATTTTTAATGGAAGTGTAATTTCATTAAAGGAATGTTTAATAAGAAATAAGCTTGGTATTATACAAAATTCGTGATGTCATAAAGCTTGAAAATCAATTATACAATGCATGAATTGTTGTAGTGTACACACTGCATGAGCGGCAGTAGAAACGTTATTCGTTTATAGTGTGTAATTGATTTCATGCTTCGCGATCCCACGAGTCCTGTGAGACATAAAGTTGAGTTCCTATAATCACAAATATGTATATAAATAACGTATATCAAGAAAAAGATAACTATATTTAATCAATTGTTGACAAATATTGTAAAAACGCTGAAGAAGGCCCCGTAATTATATATGTATTCCCCTTCGAGTGTTATAAATTGGTAACTTCTAGTTTTCTTCGTCACATTATAACCAGTCTTAATGCTTGTCACACAAAAATGTGCTAATGAACAAATAGAAAAAGAAATAGTTGTAGGGCTTAGCGTCACGTTAACACAATACTATTAATATGCTGCCGAATAAAAGTTATTACTAAGAACCCAGATCAAAAGAATTAAAAAATTAAAATTTTATGAGAAGATAAAGCCTTTCAAGAAAAAACGCACAAGGTCTAAACGCTTTTATTTATTAAATACATGTATTTTTTTTTTTTTTAGTGTACAACGATACCCGTTGGTGAGTATTGTATATTTTGTTGCATTTCAAAATAGTGAGTTCGGTCCATCCTATACCACACGTGCGAGGTGCGTTTGATCGGAATAACCGAATTCTTTCGGTGCACAAGCAAAATCTGTGCATAAATACCTCACCGTAGGTACAACCGTTTACATTATGGATAGTCTTGTCAGTCAACGGTCTACTTTAAGACTTGCACTTCTTCAGCTGAAGAGGTATGTATGTTTTTGTAATTCTTCTATAAACGATATAAATATTGTACTACCACACTTTTTTTGTATGTTTGATATGTAGCTTTGGGTTACAGTATACTGCACATATTCTTATTCTTTTTTGCGACTTAGCAAGGGATTTTTATTAGTAATATAAAGCTACATTTTAAAGAAATGTTTAGTATAGCAGGATTCTTATCGAGCAGGGTTATTTTTTATACTTCTGAACCTGTTTGTAATTTTTGTGCCCATAATGTAATCAGAGTGACCCGAGCGTTCCAAGTTATCGGAGTGATCGAGGTCGACATGGTGTACGCTGTAAAGCCAACCATGGGAATTAACAGTAGCTGCTGTGAAACTGAACTTACTTTAGCAGCCGTGGAGTTGAAATACTGTGCAGACGACATAGTGTATCTCCTTTCATATACTATATTAGCCGTGTACTAATTTTGGGGTTAGTAAAGCCCATTGTATCTTTTGGGACTGTAAAGAAAACACGTTGTATATATGTCCCTTTCTATTCGCATAATTTCACTATCTGAGTGAATTCATTTTACTACGTGAGTAAAATTCCAAACTGTTTACTAGTTGAGTAAACTTATCCATCTTTTCATTGTGTAATCACTGTGAATCATTCACCCATTGTCTTTGTATTTTGAAAAGTAATTTATTTGTATTTTTCATTATTAAGTCTGTGCGGTCTTGTGTTAACTAATCAAATATTTGGGTTACATATACACGCACGTTTTCATAATTAATTGCTCATTCAAGTCATTCCTTAGTAAACATTATATTTATATCGTCGTCAAAAGTGTTGTGTTGTGAATCCGGAAGTCCCACCCGGTTATCTTGTTAATAAATGACAATTGTAATAAGGTAAGGAACACAAAATTATGTAAAGGTATATAAATCAAAGATAAAAGTAAATCGTGTAAAGTCCTACAAACAAACGGTCAAATTCTTTTTATAAAAGTTAATACCATTGTGACTAGGCAGTTAACCGTACATATTAACGTCCAGATTTGCATGACAAGATGGTTTCTGTGTGATTTCGGATTTTTAAAGAAAAGGGGGAAAGGGATTAATGTAAATGTAGTTCAATAATTTAGTACAATTGTACATTCAGCAATTAAACTGAAGATTTATCTTGTAACAAGCTCGAGATGGTACCACAGGGTATTGCAATGGTTGCCCCAACCTTGTCTCTATCTTTCAAGCAGTCTGTAGGCAGGCGCATATTGTCACAATGTGGCTCGAATGTCATTAAATGTACACTAAAAAAACGATTATATTAGTTGATGACATTTTAATTCTCCAAGGTCAAATGTTGCATTGGGAGGTTTTTATAACCATGGGGATAAATTAGAATACATAATGTTCAAACATTTGGGGAAAGAATTACTTTGCTGCTTCTAGTTGAGAAGTAATTCCTATACCGAAAAAAGGTGGAATAGAATTTTGAAAAAGTGTAGATATTAGTGAAGCTGAAAATATTAAACATATTCCCTGAAGCCTAGTGTGACAAGCCGATTGATCAGACCGGACCCTTCTGATTGCCTAACTACCTGAAGTTGAGCTCAAAGTAGTGTTACATTGGAGAGAAAACCATTGGTTTCCCCTCTGCACAGCTACTAGACTTCTCGATTCGAAATAAATGTAAGCACCCCAAGGCAATCAGGTTTCCTCCACTCTGTCGTTCTTTTTGATGTACAATAAGATATATGTAACATATTATGTATCCCAAAATGAAAAGGATACATTTAAGTATGTGGTCAGAAGTCGGCATTAAACTATACTGTATATTATTTATTTGAGTGATTTTTTCTGAATCTGCTTTAAACGTTAATGTTTTCACCCTCTATACAGAAGAATATTAAGAACGGAATATAAATTCACTTACATTTAAACCAGAAAGGTTACAGACACTTGTGATTTCCTTGACGCCGCCCGGAGGAAACCATTTGGCTACAACTTGCTGGTTAATGCCGGTTATATTGGGTGCATAGTCATTGCCACTTCCAAGTAAACTGTAGATGTTTACTGCTGTAAAATTGGATAAAATAATATTTCAAATAAACATTTGAATTAAAAAATCAAAACTAAAAATCAAAACTATTACCAAAATATCCACTTTGTTCCCTTTCCGTCGTTCCATCCCAGCAACCCTCAACCTAATGCATTTAGGTTTTTAAATTTTCGTTGTCATCCTCCTAGATAATTCCAAACATGATCAGGCTACTCCAGTCCGTGAAATTCAGGTTGCAACGAAATGCTCATAGTACTTACGTAACTGTGATTTGTAACCTTTACACGTTCTAGCCTGGACGTCGAATTCAAAATCCCAAATCGCACAGACGCGCCCAAGCACGAGCGGACGGACATGACTGATCATACTATATCCATACAGTATGAATATAAACCGATTGAAATTTAAAGTAATTCAATCATAAATTGGGCTTATTGATGTTTAACAGAATCTAAAACGTTAGTCTTTGTCCAGTGCCCTAAATATTAAATTCGCTTTGTACGTCATTTATATTCAGACTAAAACTATGTAACGTCACAATTTTATATCTCCAATGTTCATTTGAAAAGTGATATCATATTCTGGCAGACTGTGAGCAGTAAATACTTGTTGTAAACAGCAACGTAAACGTTTATTACAAAGTGAGGGCTTGTGCCTTATCCACTCCATTTAGCTTTAGAGCAATGTTATGTTCGATAGCAGTTAAGGCACACTCAGTGTGTCTTTAATAGTATACACATATCTTCAACGTGTTCCTATCAGTTTTATCTCCATTATCCTTTAAAGACTCAAAGATCAAAAGACGGCGTGTTAGTTTGATCTCTCTCTCTCTCTCTCTCTCTCTCTCTCTCTCTCTCTCTCTCTCTCTCTCTCTCTCTCTCTATATATATATATATATATATATATATATATATATATATATATATCTATATCTATATATATATATATATATATATATATATATATATATATATATATATATATATATATATATATACATATACATATATACCTCACAAACTCATATTGTGAAAAATACATCTTTGCTTACTTAAAAACGAGCTTCATTAAATTTATCTAACATTCCATAAGGAATCATTCCCATCAAACAATATTTTACATATTTCAATGAGTACTCCTGAAGACTTTAAAATGATAAACTGTTGTCATGCAAGACTTGCCTACCGACACACTGAACAACATGTTTCATACATTTATAGAATCCAACAACAACAGCTGAAAAGCACAAATTAATGTTAGCGTGATCCAATATCTGAATCTCGAATGAAAATTTAATTTGTATAAATGCATTTGTAAAATGATATCTCTTTGATTTGACGACTCGAAACATCATATAAGGTATTATTAAAGTTGGTTCTTAAAGAAGCCATAAAGACGGTAAGTTAAGACTTTTAGGAGTGTTAAGGCCAGTACGATTACATGATAATAACGCCTTGAACTGTGGTACATATTTGCCCCATATAGTTCAATAAAATACAAGATTTCTTATTTTCGCCTATGTAAGTACATTATATTAGTAAAGATAATTTGTAAAACGGATGTTATATTGAACTGGTACAAGATCTCAATCAAGCATCATTTGCAAACATTGTACAAAAGACATTTGTCCAGATGAAATCAATATAATTTAGCATATTAGCAGGTACATATATTTTACTTTCGAAAGCAAGAAAGGTGTATTTATCCAACAAATAAGAAGATATATGAATATATATCACACTGTTAAAAGCGCAATTATTTCGCGGTTTTTAAATATCCAACAAAACGATACTACTGATTTGTCATATCTTCCAATGTTCGCCTAATATTTACAACTCTTAATTCTTGGTCATTTAAATTCGGGTACATTTCCTTCATTGAAAACAATGGCAAGCGACAAAGTAGGTTTCAAGTTCATACTCTTAATTCTCTGTTTTGATGGTGTAACAATATTCGTTGAATTTGTTACCTATATATAAGCTACTGTTGTAAACATTCAAGGATACATTATCATTCCATAGATACAATAAGACTCAATCTTGCCAAAATCGACAATCATTAAGAAATTTTGCAAAATAACAGCAACAAATATTATTGAATATACAACTTTGACAAATGAAAAAGACCAAAACAAATGAATTTATATGAAATAGTTTTTCTGTGTTCATCTAAAAATAAAATAAAAATTGACAAGAAGTGAAAAAAGAGAAGTAAGACTTTATAAAGGATTGAAGTTAGAAACAAGTAATTTTAGCCAAAAAAAGTTACAAAAACAAACTTACATAAATAACATACAAACAAACATAACTATATATGAATCCGTTTTAAACGGTTACAAGTACGCTGTAGATTGATACATTCTATTAAACGGTTACAAGTACGCTGTAGATTGATACATTCTATTAAACGGTTACAAGTACGCTGTAGATTGATACATTCTATTAAACGGTTACAAGTACGCTGTAGATTGATACATTCTATTATTTGTGCATATTATAATGATTTCATAAAATATAAAGCAAATCTTTTATATGTTTCTTTTTGTAAAAAGCTACTTTCAAAACCATTTGGTAGTTAATTCTTACCTAGCAAACTACAGAGGATGATTCCGCCAGGAGACATTGTATTGTAATAAACACGTCAGTCCATCGAATCATCAATATTTATGTAACATCCTTTCTCTCATCACGCCTAAATACCATTGGTCACAGTTACTGCACATTCCTCGTCCATTATTCATTGAGAATATTATACAAATTCACATTTGCGTCATAGTCTCTTGAAACATTATGTTTCAGGAACCCCATGAGGAAAATTATTTGAATTGCAATTCGTCTGTAATCTAGCTTTTGGATATAGTATTTGCAGCACTTTGGCCAAATTGTGACAGTATATACACAAAGACAAATTCAAATATTACATTTAATTTTTAGCATCAAATAAAAATGCACAAGTAGGCGTAAAAAGATTTTATTATTGGTTTCTTAACTTGAAAATATACTAGAAACGGCTGTCTTCTATTTGAACAGTATCGAAATGTTTAGAAACTGAAAGCATCATAAAAGTCAATGTTTCCATTTTTTTAAAAATCCTTTATTTCTCTAATTTTCATCGCCTATAGTGTTGTTTATTAACTGAGATAATTCTTTTTTTCAGTTTTTTTTTAAAAATTAGCCGACTATTTAGGAGCTCGATTATGAGACAAGAACCCACAAATAAATAAATCTAAGGCATATGTTTGACAAACCCATTAATACAAATTTGAAAGCCGCTATCTCCCGTCGCCCAACATTTTATTTCCCCCCTTAATTTTTTGCTGACAATTGATAAGACACATTTCAACACAAAAAAGAGCAATTTTATGAATGAATAGTTGGATTTAAAGTGAAACCGGCCACTAGGGTCATATGTTCACTATTTTGCACTGCCATTTATTTACATGGCAGTGATTTAATTTATCCAGAAAGATGGAATGGTGCCACATCTTCCTGGCGTTTATGCGCACAAAGTGCGCTATTTAATCTGGTCGTCATATCATACCCTTAAAAAGGGGCTAACGATATGAATGTTAGACCTGGGTGAGAGGGAATAGACCCATCACGCACTCAACCTACCAACCAATCGAAAGTACGTGCCTTGCTAGGGGTGCAATGGCACCATTAATGACGAGAGAGAATTGGTTCTCTCATGTTGTCATGATAGAGGTGTCCGGCGAAGGAAAAGGCGGAAAAGGTCCCAGAAGGTGGCGCCACTGAGATCCTGGATGCTGCACGAGCACTGTCGACAGCCTTGAAACGCCCTAGCCGTACTTATTCCAAATTCAATCCAGTTTTTCTAGTGGATTTTCCTATGCCAAAATTGTGTAAGCCACCTATGCAATTCATCAAATGGTAGAGCTGAGGAATTAAATTACGTTCCTATCTATGCCAATCTTCTAGTACAAAGGTGTATTATATGTCCCTAACAATTTCTCTTGCTGATATGAATAAACGTCATTTGAAAGGTAGCCACTGTCAGAGAGGATTAGATTGTTAATTTTGAGCGGTGGGTCCGAAAATGATCAAGTTAGGCTTTTTGGATAGAGCTTGACAAGGAGGGTTTCCGTAACCAAGTGGAAGACCCTATTAAGGCAATGAAAGACAATAGCCGTAAAAAGGACTTTTTTTGGAGAATCCCATGATCACTTGTTAGTGACCAATTATCCCTCTGCTCCTGTGGTTGGTCCCTCTATACTTCTTGAGTGTCTTGTTTGACCCTGTACTCACTCGATGATTCCCTGTATACATCTTGGGTGTCTTGTTTTGGATTCTCACTCTAAACATCCTTGCTCCCTTGTCAATTTGCTTCCGCATTTTTCCCTATCAATTTGGAATTCTTTGTGTTGTTTTTATGTAGAATATATAACCCCATATGACAACTATTCGCATTGTTAGTTAATGCATGATGTTATTAAGTTACTGCAAGACCTGATAGTTTTGGGGTTAACTATCTTTATAGTGTATGAATTTGAGGTCATTTTCTAAATTAGCATATTTTTAGTTGCATCCTTGTGTTGCTGGGTCTGATAGTCTTGGGTTTGAGACTACCTTATAAGATCTAATTTGGGGTCATAACCTATGCATATATGATGAGTTTTTTAGTTGCAATATTGTGTCGCTGGACCTGATAGTCTTGGTTTTGAGACTACCTCATACACTCTAGTTGTTTGAAATTTACACGACTATCTTAGTTAGGGGCGCGTGTTAGTGGTTATACTTTAACCACAGCGGTATCGCGTTTTTTAGGGGCCTATAATACCTTCGTAATATTAAACTCAGTTATGAGATGTTGCAATAGTATAAGATCAAACTGTAATAATTGTAAAACCTGCCTGGAAACTAAGGTACACATCCCTAATATAATAAATTATTAATTTGTTTCCAGCCATTTCAGCAGATCAATTAAAATGTGTAAACAAGCCCACGAGTACAAAATGAGATGTGAAACATTTTACCTGGTTATTATCTATTGTAGCTTTTATGATTTATTAAACGCTCCTATTTTATTTAAACTAAACCATTGTATTGTAATGAGTTGTCGTAAATAATTTTAATATTGTGAAATGACAGACAAAAGGGAAGAAACTAATATTGACGAATTAACGCAATACTGTAGTGCAATATGAATGATCAAAATGATAACCATACTAAATCAAATTAAATTAATTTGAAAAAACTGAAGCGAATCAATGAATAATGTTATAATAATAATAATAATAATAATAATAATAATAATAATAATAATAGTAATAATAGTAATAATAATAATAATAATAATAATAATAATAATAATAATAATAATAATTATATTAACCGTAAACTTTCGTTAACATGGATAACACATTTAGTAATGACTGACCCATTTGTGATGTAGTCCTCAAGGTTTGGAATAGGAAAAGTCCAAAATAAAAAACAAATAAACAAAATTTAAAAAATAAAACAACATTCACATCCTCAGATATAGTCTCACATTTCTTCAGAGATATTTACAGGGAAACATATACATATATGAACAATATTCTATACACAGGTACATACATTTCAGCATAACCTAAGTCGTATTGCATACATGGAACAAGTCATAGACATATTATTTATGAACATAGTGATACTGTGTTATATTCAGAGGCTTTAAAATGTCATTCCAGGTGATCAACACATAATTTATTTAAATATATTTTAAACGAAGTCAGGGAATTTGAATTACGTAACCTCAGGAGTAAGGAATTCCATACAGTAAGTGCTGATACAGTGAATGTGTCGGATATTTGTATTTTTAACGTCATTGCAACTTGTTTCAGTCAAATAGCTACGATGTCTGCAGTGTGGCAGTTTATAGTGATGTCTAGCACTTGGGACATCATGCCGCAGACATATAGCATGCTGTCCCACCCAGTCACATTATCCTAACACCAGGCCGACCAGTCCTAAGAATAACATCTTAATGCTGAGCGTCTAGCGAGGCAGTTGCTTGTACCATGTTTATACATATTTTATATGACTCGGCCGGGGATCAAACACACAAACTCCCGCATCCGAGGCGGACGCTCTAACCACTAGGCCACCGGAACGGTCGATACAGCGAATGAGCATTTGTAATTGTTGGATTTCGACCATGGCATCTGAAGATCGTTGTTTGAAGTCTTTCGGAAGTTACGCTCATTATTTGATTGTCTTAGTTCAGTTTGGTTAATTATATTATCTGGACAAAGACCCTTTAAATACTTAAATGTAATGATTCCTTTAATGAAAAGAAAACATTCGAGGTAGTCATAGTTAAAAGTAATTATTCGGGCTGCCTTGGACACCATTGCATATTGGTGATCGATACATGTATACCAGCTATGTTGATCGAGATTGTTTATTTGTGACAACAGACACGTCTAAGCCCTTTTGAGTTAGAAGTAAATATATCTTAGTAGATAGTCGCTGCCTAGCTTTGATTGTGACTCATTTTATTTTAGAGACATTTGTATTCACTTTGTTTTGTTGATAAAGTATGATATATTGTTAAGGTCAATTTGAAATTTATTTTTTAATGGAGTTGAGAGATTTACCATATGAATGCAATGTAGAATCTTCAGCGAAAAGAGTCCTATAGTAGATATTTCTAAATCTGTTCTTCTCTTGTATGTTATGTTGTTTGAAATTTACACGACTATCTCTCCTTAAATACATTGTGTTCGATCTCGTCGTTAAAAGGAAACTTTGCTAATTGGTAAAGCACATTACAACCTATGAACGCTTTGGATAATCCAATTAATGCAAGGATGGATTCATTTTGTATCTTAACTCTTAGTTCGTCGATTTTTTGTAAGATGTGTTGACCGCTCCGGTGGCCTAGTGGTTAGAGCGTTCGCCGCGGAAGCGGGAGGTCGTGGGTTCGATCCCCGGCCGAGTCATACCAAAGACTTACAAAAATGGTATTTACAGCTGCCTCGCTTGACGCTCAGCATTAAGAGGTTAGTGTTAGGACTGGTCGGCCTGGTGTCAGGATAATGTGACTGGGTGGGACATCATGCTACATGTCTGCAGCATGATGCCTCAGTGCTAGACATCACTATAAACTGCCTCACAGCAGACATCGTAGCGATATGACTGAAAAATTGTTAAAGCTAAGTTAAAAATCCTAATCAAACAAACAAATAAGATGTGTTGTTTCATTGAGATTAATAAACTGAAAACTTTTTTTTCTCAGACCAAGGCGGGCGGATTGTACTATAGGAATGGTGGGGGAGGTCACTTTTTGTGGGCACACGGAATGACATAAACCAACATTTTGAGACTTCTCATTTACGAAACAGCTTGATTTAAAATTTAATGGAGCTCAAAAAAGCATAGTAAATGCTCAAAATTTGACAGACATATTTCGAAAAATTATCTCCGTATAAATTGATATGGTAAATATGCACACAAGTTTGGACGAGATCATAACATTATACACAGTCTACCGCGATAAACACTGAAACAAAAGCTGTGTAGAGTGACGTGTTGAAAATCAATAGAAAAAATCCCAGGTCTAAAACAGCGTATAATCTATCTATACAAGTCTCAGTGATACGCGCTGAGGTTAAGCAATTTTAAACGTGTAAACTAGAATGCAAATAGTGAACTATGGAACAGATGTAAATTATATGGAACACGTGTAAATTATATGGAACAGATGTAAATTATATGGAACAGATGTAAATTATATGGAACAGATGTAAATTATATGGAACAAATGTAAATAGATGTAATTAATATGGAATAGATGTAAATAGATGCAATTAAAATGGAAGAAAATGTTCTGCATATAACGATGTATTTCAGGATACATAGAATCGTCCTTTCAATGTTAGAAGTCATGCTGTTGAAACCGAAAACAAAGGAAAGCAGAAACATTTAAAACTTAAGTAAACATGATAATTGGATAAAAGAGTACTGCATTAAACGTGAAATACGTGTTACCTTTAGACTATTGCAAAATGCAACAAGAAAAGGGTAAAAACAACAAGCTTTGTAAAATTTAACAAATAATTTATTTCCCTACAAAAAGGTAAACTGAGAATAAGAATCAAATCCAAAAATAATCCAAGAATTATTAAATAAAAGTCCTAGTAATACAAAATCCAAATGATGTTGAATTCAAATCCCGATGAAATCCAAAATGGAAGACGATGACGCATGATGTGACCACTGTCAACAGTTTTTTTTTTAACCATAGAAAATAATATTCCAGCGTTTGAATTCTGTAAATTTCGATAACTATCTTTGTCCAAGAATTAATTTAGAGAACAAGTATTTTCAGGGGAAAATGATTTCTAAGAATCCTCCAAATAATTTAAAGAAATATTAAAAATTAAACACAAACCTTCACAACAAACAACACTTTCACATCTCAAGTGTTAAGGCAAGAATCAAAATATTTCTCAATACATAATACTTGCGCGTGCTGGTGGATTGGTATGATGTAATATCATACGTAATATCATATTTGATGTAAGGTTGTAGTAAATAATATTACACTTACTGCAGATAGTTACATCCTAGTCGTCCAAAGCAACGTTTCAGAGTCCCTATATTTTGTGAATCTTCTTTATTTAATTGACTTTTTTCAATGTATATTACCAAAAAATATATTTTAACTTGAAAGTCTTAATAAAACACCAAGCAGCAAAGAAACGCATAATGTGACTGAGACTGCCAGTTGACTTGTAAATTTAAGAGTACTATCATATCGGATTGAGCTTTGCCGATGTCAAATGAACAAAAGTACGAAACGGTCCACTGAATAATTCAAAATTACCTACCTACTTGCTGTCCTGGCAATTTTATATAACAGTGCAACAAATGGATTAGACCGAGTAGAAGTAAAATGACGATTTGGTTCCACCTCGCAGCGCCGGATTAAGCACCGTAGAGGCCCATAGGCAGTCAAACTTTTGGTGCCCCAGACCCACGGTCACGGTCTCATGGGGGCCCCTGATGGGGCCCATAAAAGTCACGGGGCCCATAGGCAGTTGCCTACTCTGCCTAATGGGTAATCCGGGACTGCCACCTCGCCTCCATTTTTTATGGGCAACAAAGGTCTACCAACATCACCAATTAGAGATTAGACTGCCCATTGGATACCATCAACGACCATTGTTAAAATAGGAACTGTGACGTGTATATAGCTATAGATGCATTCTGGAGGGGAGATGGGGGTGGGGGGCAGAATGCACAGTACTAATTAAAAAATGCTAGATCATTTGACATTGTTCACACAAAATGACATAGAGCCAATATGCAACTTCGGACATCTTGAAATTGTGGAATAGGCACCATTGTCTCTCCTGGCGCATGCACACAAAAAAAAATGTGAAAGCCACCAAGCCGCCAAGCTGTGATGCATAGGCGACATTTAATTTCCCGAGATTCGTAGCAGGCCTGACCCCACAAACAATGGGACAAATAGCCGTATTAGAGCCGCACTGGAAAGACCACACTTCCGCCAAACTCTAGTGGCAACAGTTTAGAAAACAAGCTACATACAATATCTTACACAGCCAAACACGTATGCCAGGGTCTGCACTAGTGGCAACGAAGACAGTCAGTGACACGTTTCTATTTAGAGAAATATAGTATATCGTATAACACAGTACCCTACTCTAGTACTTGGCATTCCTAGCATAGACCAAATTAACGCTCTGCTAAGGGAATGGCGGATCGCCATGAGAATACCAGTGTTTCCCTAGCAACAGAGAGGGTGAACCCTACAACTTTCCGAGCGTCGATTCGGAAATCTGAGGCTTCTACCAAATAGTAAAAAAAATGGCGTCTATTCGATAAAATAAGATTTCCTTATATACGCCAACGTCGTTGTCATTCACCCTCTCTGCTGCTATGGGTTAATAATTCTTTTACGAGTTCAACCAAATATTTGATCGAGTCCGATACGATATCGTGTCCGAGGATCATGTAAATTTATTGTTATAAATCCGTGCGGAGTCGACTGAGCGTTACTAAAGAAATTTTTAAATTGATTGAAGTCCATATCAGAGCACCATGTCTGCCAAATATTTCTAAGAGTATGAGTATCAACGCCGTTAAATACACACAGTAAGTTACAGTTGTCTCTAATCACTTTTGGAATCTGAGTGTATCGTTGAGTGACATATATCACGTCAGTGTTTTTGTGACGCCCACGGGAAAAGATCCTAGCTGGGTTTTTTTGATTGTCTAACATCACATCGTCGTAAACGACTAAATTGTTAATGTTCCCATCAAGGTCATCCACGGATGGTGCCTCGTCAATATCAGTTATAAAATCAATGGCGTTTTCACCCTTAATTTCTGATGCATTCTGGTTAAAATCTTTTAGCACTTCATAGCATCGTTGATCATCTACGCTAGGAGCATCTAAATACAACTTATCCCATTTCATCCATCTCATTATTAAATTGAGTAACAATTGCGTTTTACCGGATCCAGATGGCCCGATTATAATTGCGCGGATAGAGTTTGGTAGCGCTGCATGATGCTTAACCGTTTCTCTTGCTTTGGTCGCTGAAAAATCAATTATATCCATATTTCTATACATAAATTATGGATCTATATTGTGTGAAGTGTAAAACGCGTACTGGCACAGATGACTTGACGACGATTACAACTAGAAATAACCGATCAGCGCTTTCTGGTAAATGCGTGCAATGTGGTACAAAGAAATTTAGATTTGTGTCTGAGATCTGCAGGAAATGATGATTTAAAAAAAAAACGAGGAGGTGATATCGCAGCCAAATTTGCAAAGCTCCCTGGAACCCCATGGGCAAAGTACCCGGGAGAAAAGCACCTTCCAGGATATAGCTACTGTGGTCCCGGAACACGATTAGATATCAGACTTGATGATCAAAATCAACCCAGATCCGGCGAGTATCCGATAAACGCTATTGATAAGGCGTGTCATGCTCATGATGTTGCATATAAAAGCAGCAATCTGCAAAACAGACATCTCGCGGATGTGAAATTAATTCATGCGTTAAATGCTATTCCTGATAAATCTTTTAAAGAAAAGTTGGCTTCGTGGTTGGTAAAATCAGCTATGAAAGGCAAATTGATGATGGGTGCTGGTAATTAATAATATGGAATCTATTTATTATTCTCCAAAAGGATACTGGAGGGGTAACGCTGCAATCAATAAACTCGCCAACGCCGCAAAAGTGAAAAAGGCCACTGCGGCTAATTGGTTATCCAAACAGGCTATATGGCAAATTTATCTACCACCGCCTAAACAAATCAATTTCTCGCATTTTGATGTTACCGTACCCAATGAAGTTCATCAAGCTGATTTATTGTTTTTACCACATGACAACGGTTACAAATACGCGCTAACCGTAGTTGACGTTGCGAGTCGATACAAACAAGCAGAACCATTAAAAACAAAAACATCACCTGAAGCTGCTTCTGCATTTGAAAGGATTTATCGACGAGGCCCACTACGCTGGCCAAATCTATTGCAGGTTGATCCTGGTAAGGAATTTCAAGGCGATGTTTTATCAGCGATGAAACATCACAATGTCACCATCAGACGAGGGCATACTGCGCTACATCGCGATCAGGCAATTGTTGAACGATTTAATCGGACTCTTGCTGAACGGTTATTTGGATATCAATACGCGAAGGAGTTTATTCAGGATAAAAGATCCCGTGAATGGGTTAAGAGATTACCAGCTGTGATTACCGCGCTCAATAACGAGATTACTCGAACAATTAACATGAAACCTGTCAACGCGATTAAGAAAGCGTCTATACCAAAAATGGAAATCCAAGGAATTTCACAAAAAGATTTCAAAGAACCAATTCTTGGTAGTAATGTCACTATTAGGTATTTATACGAACCAGGAGAGCTTTAAGGGGGTAGAAAAAGAGCTACCGATCCTATTTGGAGCGTCACTACGCATAAGATATCCGGTATAACACGATCTACTGGTAGACCTCCAATCTATAAACTGGATTCAACTGCTCCTCAGCGAGGATTTACTCGACAACAACTACAGGTAATTCCCGAGGATACTCAATTACCACCGCGTGGTCTTAACTAGCACCCCTTCGTCTGTTGCACTCAAGACAAGTCAACATCACATTGCTTCTGATATGACCAATGCTGCTATTCTTTCTGTCTACGGTAAATTGGCGAGGATCTTTATCCGAATAAACTGCCAACGCATTATACAATGCAACTCGCGCAGTGATTATTCTGTTGTTGCTTCAGCGTAATTATTAATTCAGCATCAATGTCAAATTCTCGTTGTTTTTTTTTGTCTTGTTGTTTGTAACCGGAGAGTTTTTAATCAATAACTTTAACATCATCCATTGTAGTGTCATTATCATCCAGGACAACTCTTCGAAGTTGATTTATTTTTCGTACTCTGGATACTGCAAGATAGACTAAATTCGACCATTCGATGTGATTATCCACCATCCAAACAATTGTATCCGATATAGTCAATCCCTGTGAAGAATGTATCGTCGCTGCGTATCCTAGCGTCCATGGGGATTTATTAGCACGCAATGCATCTTCAACGACGCTGATATCAACCAGCACAATATCATTTAACACGAGAATTTGTTTTTCACTTTGTCCTGGAATATCAACTTCTATATTCTGTTTTCGTGTATCCGAAGGCCTATAACACAACGGTACTGGAAGTGTTGCAAATTTTTCTTTATGCAATTCAAATAACTTCATCTGAAGTATGTCTCTGACTATTTTTCTACTTGCAATTATCAAATCGTTTGGTCTCCACGTTTCCCAAAAATCATTTATGGGAGTTTCTGAAATTATTTCACGCGCTATTTCACATTGGATTTTATCCGGCTGTAATCTAATTAGCGCTTTGAATTCTCGTAATTGTTCATCAAGTGATCTATAATCAGTGGTAATTTCTTCATAATAGTCTACAAAACCCTTTAGCCATTCATGTGGGGATGCACCGACAAATGGTGGTGGTTGGCCATGATCACCGCACATGACGACTTTTGTATTTTTCAATAACAACCACTCAAGAAAGGTTTGTAATATTTTCAACGATACTGTGCATATTTCATCCCAAATTATGAATTCAGGAATGAATTTATCGCTCATTCGATCAGGAGTCCATTCATCGCCTTTCCATTGAAAGAAACTATGATAAGTATAGGCATTTACCCCTCGTTGTTTCATCTCTCTGGCGAGTCTGTGAGTAGGTGTTAGGACAATCATGTTTGATTTTGAAACGCGGTATAATTCAATTGCACGAGTTGTCTTTTCTGACCCACCACAACCGTTTAAATAAACTGTCTTGTATCTACATATTGGATCAGATACCGGTGGTGCATTAGAAAATTCGGATTGAATCTCATCAAACTTTAAGTACTTTTCATCCATGGTAACATCTGCCGATTCACAATACTCATGTAGCGTCTCCTTTTTAAATCTCCAACATCCCCAATTCGCCTCCGGATCTGTGAAATTAGCTACATCTGATTTGTATTTCTCGTGGATATACATAGAATCAGTGGCTACTCTAACTGCGGTATTAGGAAATCTATTTATCATCGAAAATAAATTGATAGAAGCATAAGCTAGCATAGAACTTCTCAAATGCGTATATTGTTTAATATATCCATCACAATAGGTAACAATTGTACCTAATCGTCTTCCATCGGATAGGAAAGCGTCTTTACGATTTACAAGTTTTCCCTGTTCCGTTAAATCCGTTACAATAAAATCGTATTCAGCGATGTCTATGATTAACCGCGAGGAATATTTTGCATTGTCGTATCTTTCACCCTGGGTAAATTTACCGATTATTCTTCGTCCAAAATCTTTTGCTTGTTCTTTTTTAATTTCAAATAACTTCTTAGACCAATTCATGATTTGTTCTTCATTGAAATCTCGAAACTGTTTTCGCTGTTCACTAATTATACGATCTAGATCGGGTTGTGGTAGCCAAACTTCTTTCTGAGCTCGATGGCATATAATAGCTTCGGAAACAATCAACGATATTAGCATACCACAATCAATCATATATCGTAGTAACACTATTGGCATCCAGGCCTTTTCAGATAGGTGTCTACCAAGCCAAAGATAACTACACGGATGTAACCCTGTAGCGAATTCGAATGATATCACACGAGCGAATCCGGTTAAATCAAAATCAGGTAATGGTCCATCAATCGCAACACGAGTCATTTCATGCGTGGGGTGTCCAAATCGTTTAAAGTACTCAGCACATTTCCCATACCCGAGAAAACTTCCAGGATAACACGCGGATATATCAATTGAAATCATACCATCACGTGAGTATTTTGTATTCCACAGTCCTCCATGACTAAATTCGACGCAACTCAATTTAACGTCCTCGAGAAAATCACTTTGTGTTGGACGCCATGAGTTTTTTTTCTCTTGCGAAGTGAGCTACCACTGATGGAATAGTAAAACTATCCGTTAATAGTTTTTCATGGGAACTCTCCGGTGAAAAATCACTAGCAATTTTTCTCATTCTGTTATCTAATTCTTCAACGCGATATAATTCACCATTTGGTCTTACAAATTGATCAAATCCTATTTCGGGATCTTCATCACTTCTAAGTAACCATACTGACACAGGATCATCTTTACACAACGCATGAATAGCATCGAATAATTTCTCATTATAAAAAACATCCCCGACGAATTCTTGGGGGATATATCTCACGATTCGTTCTCGTGGAAATATTGTTACCGCAGGTGTCCACGCGTGTTTGTTATGATCAATAATTTGTATTGGCGCTCCATTTTTGTTATATTTCGGTTCGTATAAAACTTCTCCGGTTATCGTCATAACGGTTATTGGGAATCTTAATGATGTTTCTAATTTAGCTATATCAGAAATCTTTGCACCGTGCTGTTTCACTGTCAGTTCCCATTCGGTTATTTTCCTACGTCGCAGATCAGTTAGTTTATTTCCTCGGGATGCATTTATGAAGTGTTCCATTACCCGTGTTGCTACACAATTCAGTGAACTAGAATATTTCATAGGAGCTAGTTTTGCGATATCGGGTTTATTATTTAACGGATATATCCCATAAACGATTGCTGTTACAGGATAAGATCTCTCGTAGTATGGTTTGTCAATACCAGTTAGAATTCCTGGTTTGGAATCTCTACTCACAATGACAGTTTTTTTATTCTTGAGGATTGGTTCAAATTTATCCCTGATAATCCATTTACCTTCGACTTCGATAATGAATTTTATTCTAAAAAAATACTTCTGTTGAGAATTGCTTTGCAATGAAAATCCTTTGGATTTTACACCCTTGGATTCCCCCCCCCCCCCCCGTTGGCTTGCCAAGGTGTAAAATTATCTCAGCTGCTCTTTCATCGTTCATAGTAGCATCGATGTTGGGTACATTGACATCTTCATCAATAATTCGAAATGTCGACCAACAGTATGCTGCACCGTCTCGGTAGAATTCATTAAAACACTCCCTGATTTTACCCAGTATAGTTCTATCACCGATTAGACGTTTTGGTGTATCAGAGACTCTATCGAGATTGAATTTAGTATTTTTCCAGGGCTTAATTTTCGATAATCTTTGGAACTCCTTATCAAGATTGAATTTAGTATTTTTCCAGGGTTTAATTTTCGATAATCTTTGGAACTCCTTATCAAGATTGAATTTAGCATTTTTCCAGGGTTTAATTTTCGATAATCCTTGGAACTCCTTATCAAGATTGAATTTAGCATTTTTCCAAGGCTTAATTTTCAATAATCTCTTGAACTCATTATCGAGATTGAATTTAGCGTCTTTCCAAGGCTTGATTTTCGATAATCTCTTGAACTCATTATCGAGATTGAATTTAGCATCTTTCCTAGGCTTGATTTTCGATAATCTCTTGAACTCATTATCGAGATTGAATTTAACATTTTTCCAAGGCTTAATTTTCGATAATCTCTTGAACTCCTCCATGTTATAATTAAAACAAGTATTTAAATAGAAAAATATAGTATAATGAATCACTGCAAGTGGCTTATGATTGGATCAACAACCCCGTGTAACAAATCATGCAGAAGCGAATTCTGTGGGTATCATTTACAAAGCGTTCGCAACGGTTCTTTCGGTCCACTCCCATGCCTCCAATGTTGGGTTGGGGTAAGGGGAAAATCACAATTATGTCTCAGTTGCGGCGGCAAACGATACAGGGAACTAAAACGCTATTATGACAAACGAATAAAAAATGCAGTCATTGACCCTAACGTCCTTGATAAAATCAAGGACAAAATCATAAAAACCCCTCAAGATTATATCCAGAGATTTATAATAAATTAGACAAATAGAATTATTATACAAATGAGCCAAGATTTCAGACCTCATCCAGTGCTTATTGATTACTAAGCCTCCAGTGATGGTGTTGTCAGGCACCGCAGACTAAGAGAACCGATTGGATGGGTAAATAATATGGATATTTGATGTTTACAGCTGGGAAGAAGAAATATCTCTGTCACAGAGCCATCTATGAAGCATTTTACGGATTAATCGAAGACGGATTTGTGATTGATCATATCAATAATAACAAGACTGATAATTGTCTTGTGAATCTTCAAGCCGTCTCACAAAGTCGGAATGCAAAATTAGGTGGAACTAGCAAACATGCAAAACGCCCTAGGGGGGTCGAATCGTTTGATTTAGAAAATAATGAAGAGAGAAACTTTCAATCAATAAATAAAGCCAGTAGATACTTTGACATTTGTAGGGCTTCAATACGATTTGTTTCAGAAAATATAATTAAAACTGCTCTGTCTAAAAAAATGGTCATAAAATAAAATTCGTATACACCTAAAACGATTCAAGGGAGATAAATCTTTTATGGATAAATCCGCCGTCACTCATAACACTACTCACTAAGTTCCCTTGTATTATGACGTCAAAGGAAGTGTGTCGTCTGCTACACCTGTAGAGAGGTATAATTAACTAGGCGCGCCGCACACGTGACACGTAATGGTGAATACATAGTTTCGGTATAGTTGTATTTTTTTAACAATTTCTAAAACGTTTTATGGTCACTTGGGCTAAAGCTGCATTATTTCAACAGTTGTATTTATTTAGACCATTTAGTACAGACGTTCTTTATAATCCAGCGCAATACCTATGTTAGCTCAGCCGGAAATACTAGTGTTTCCCATTCATTGGCGTAGGTGGGCGTGGTTAAAATTCCTCTGTATACAGCTCTTTGTGATTTAATCTTTAATGTACTCGTCTAGAGAATTAGAACAGGGAATATACGCTGTTATTTAACAACTGTATTATTTTGTTTAGTGCTTCATTTAAAATATCTGTCTGTTTTAAATGTTGTGAAACAGCATTAATAAGTAATTCAAGGAAATAAAAAAACACACTCGTGAATAGACGCGGCTGTATTAGTCGCCTTATATACGTTTTGGCTCGTAATAAGCTTGGGGCTTTCGAAAGCCAATTCCAACCGATCAAAACTAACCAACGCCATTAACACGGGCGTGTGGTTGTCTTTTGTCAATCATGCAACCGGGTTAATTTAGTTTGGTTGCTTTTGATTGGTTGGACTGGCCGTAGAAAATCTGCCCCCGTCGTTTCATGTTTGTGCTGTCTTGTGCCGTCCCACATCATTACCATCAATCGTTTCATTGAATATACCTTAATTAAGTTAATTAAGTATATGTTACGCCTACAATCTGTCACAACACTCGAGTGAAGATATATATAGCATTGTGCCGTCCCACATCAATCGTTTCATTGAATAAATACCATCCTTAATTAAGTATATGTTATGCCTAAAATTTGCCGCAACACTCGAGTGGAAATATATATGGCATTGTGCCGTCCCACATCATTACCATCAATCGTTTCATTGTATATACCTTATATGGAATTGTGCCGTCCCCCCAACTTTGGGCTTACTTGGATGTGAAGGCAACCAAGGAGTTCCAAAGATGTGTTGTCTTATATGTAACCTCTGGGTCTTTCTGACGTCATAAGGCGCCAGCGGGATTGCCAAATGGGGTTTTCATGTTGTGCCTTCCATTAATTAAGGTAATTAAGTACATGTATTACGTCACCTCAAGCATATCTTCTGGGCGGTCTAAGATGATGTTTGTCACCTTAGGCCTCCCGCCGGAGATGTATGTTTCGGGTTACTTTGGGCTTACATGGATGCGAAGGCACCCAAGGAGTTCCAAAGATATGTGTTGTCACATACCTCTGGGTCTCTTTCACGTTATTTGACGCGAAAGGGGTTTCCAAATGGGGTTTTCAGTACAGCATATACATGGACTTAATTAACTTAATTAAGTAACCTCTGGGTCTCTCTGACGTCATAGGACGCCAGCGAGATTGCCAAATGAGTGTTACATTTTTTTTTAATAATTAGAAATACAGTATACTATAAAAATATGGATATCAAAGATGTAAATTCTATAATTGCTGAAATTTCAATTTTAAAAAATAAAGGGGTAGTATTATCTAAAGATCTCGACTGTGACAGGATTGCCTCGGAATATGAAGACATTGAGTATCAGTCTAGTAGGGGTCGTTATGTTTTACCTAAGATGTACAGACTCGTGAAAGGAATTCAAAAGTCCATCTACGCTTGTTTGTACGGTAACGATATTGATGTATTTATAACGCTATTTAGCACCGTTGAAGCAATACGTCAAAAGCTCGGCAAAGAGTATCAAAAACGAGCTGAAATTAGTTCTAAGGTTCGTGATCTTAGAAAAATATTAAACGAGGAAAAACCAGTATCCTAACCACGTGAGCGTTACTATAAAAAAATTTTTTTTAGCGTTTTTTGTAACTACATAGGATTTTCTCCTGAAATGATACTCAGCAGTTTGAGTTTACTCATGCATCTATGTGCGTACTGGATGATCTGGTCGAGGTAGCAAGTAATCACCGCGACGCCTCCATTTTCACGTAGTTGTTGTTGTTGCTGCGTCGTTAACAAAAATCGTTCATCGCCGTTCTCAGATATTACAATTTTGAAAACGCCAGCGATGTTATTTCTGAAACATTCGCGGATAGCGTCGTACAGTTTAACCTTGTCCGAGATGGATACGTTAGCTTGATGGTACATTATTTAATAACTCAGCATTTAATTGTGATAGTTTCACATTTGAAAAATTAGTTCACAAACGATATATGGTAGGTGAATCGCTTACAACTAGATTAGCCCGAGAGCGGCTAGCAGCAATTAAAAAGTTTATACCGGTTCGAGACAGAGTTCGCGAGAAACTTCAACAACAACTACAAGCGCAGACTGACTTTTCTGTGTCAAGTGAACAACTGTTTACTCCGATAACAAGTGCGACCAAAGATGTGAAAAAGTTAACTGAAGCAGCGATATACGGAGATATTCCTGAGCGAGAACGAGTAAAGAAGGCACCGCTGCTTGATACACTTGAAAAGATAGCAGCAGAGACCGGACAAACACGCGCAGGGATACAACAGTTATCCAGTGATATAAAAACTCAGCGCGAATATGAACGATTAGCTGATATTGATGATTCTGCACCTGAAACTCAAAGAGTTTCCACACCTGAACCACAACCTGTTGATGTCGTCACCCCAAAAGGTATTCCCTTTATAGACAAATTCACCGAAGAAGCTATAACAGAAATCAAACAACCTCAATTAATAAAACTCGAAGATTATGCGGATTTTGGTATTTTCGCTGTCCAAAACTATTATTCAAGGGGAGAGTTTTTAAAAGACGAGTATAAAAACAGTAAAATAAGCCGAGATGACTGGGTTAATTGGTTGTATAAAATAAACAAGGATATTACTGGTAATTTGAAAAAGGATACAATTGAGTACAGAACTTTTAAAGCAGGAGTTGATAGTTATGGTATACAAAAACAACAAGATCGAGGCCGACAAAGGCAATTACTTGATGATAGTGAGGGCGCAACTGGTACAACTGAGAAAACAAGCGGAAAAGGATATTCGATTAAAAATCCAAAGGATTTCAACGCTGGAGTCTTTGACTCTACCGTGACATGTCCTGGTAACATCCTTAGTGATATATCACGGTTGGAAGTTCTCATCGGAAAGAAACGAGTCGGAAACAACTCCGTTGAAATAATTAATGAAGCAGCTGATATCTGTAGACGATTATTTGCCAGTGGTATCATGGACATTAATGTATATCGAGAACTCATTGCTGAATTAGTTCAAAATCACAAAGATGCCCATGGTTATGATGAAAATCCTATGGACGCTAGCGATTGATCACTAATTGAAAAACTACTAGTTTTATGACAAGATGATTATACACTACAACCATGATAAACCCGTAAGCGTCTACGTGGTGAACTCACGATTGCCTGTTTATAGAGCATATTACGGAGATGGTTTCGGCAATACCATTGCGGGGCTATTTACAAGAATGGCCCCAAAAGTGGCGCCATTAGCTAAACAATTATCAATGAAGGCCATTGATGTAATTCGTGATAAGGGAATCAGCAAAATCGGAGATTTCGTTGGAAATCTTGCCGGAAAGGCATTTTCTGCTGCGAAAGATAAAATAGCATCATTGGTGCAAAAGAAACCAGGAATGACTTCGTCATTAGTGCTGCCATCAACTACAGTGATGCCTGCAAAAATCAGCAAAGCAATAAATAGCGCAGTGGAAGAAAAACTAGCGTCGTTGGCTGCTTCGGTGACTCCGGCTTCACCGGTAACAGATAGCGCTATCATGAACGCAATAGCAGGAAGTGGTTTGAAACAAAAAAGAAATTCGAAGAATTTTCAACGACGATGATCACAAAGAGTTAAAACGCTAGCGTTTCCAATTGAAAACACTAGTATTTTAATAAAATGTTTAAACGAACAGCTGATCCCGCGTTAGATATGGAAGCCCCAGTGCGCAAAGATGATTCCGTCCGCGATTATCAATATTATTCCTATCATGCAATACAACCCAACCTACGATCGCGAGTTGAACTTCAAGTTCAAGATACCAGTAAATACTCTTTGCCATGTGAAGCATTTATCGAAGTAGAAGGAAAACTCGTAACAAATGTTGCAGCTGATACCCCATATGCAAATGATTCAAATATCCGAGTTGGTTTTGTTAATAATGGCATAATGGCGTTATTTGAAAGTGCAAGATATCTCATTGATGGAAAAGAAATTGAATCAATAGACCGCGAGGTTGATGTTGCAACAACAATAATCGGGCTAGCAAGATACTCCGATGATTATACAAGATCGGCTGGTCCATCTATGATGTTTGCAAAGGATACCTCTGATAACGCTGACCGCCTTCAATACATTAAAGTGTTAACACCGCAAGACACTGCAGAAGCAAATCAACGAGAAGCAACTAATCCAGAACGTCGAGCTAGACCAGGAGCTGCGTTTGATATTCTCGGAGGCGTTAATGGTAATTTCAATTTAGGATTTGCAACACGAGTAGCAACGTTGCAAGGACAGCAGCGATATTTTTCATGTGCGATTCCACTCCATCATATATTTGGATTCTGCAGAAATGTCAGAAAAGTCATCTATGGAGCCAAACACACAATCGCGTTAGTGCGAAAAGGCGATGACAATGATGCAATTTGGCATACTGGTGCCGCTGAAGGTAAAGTTGTTTTGAGTAAAATAGTATTGTGGATGCCAGTAATGACCCCATCAATTACCACGGAAGAGCGGCTACTTTCATTTATGGACACAGGCGGCAAATCATTGATAAGTTGGCTAACAACAACAACTGATGTCAAACAGGATAATGTTAATGGTACATTTACATGGCACTTAGCAGCCAAACAAGGCGTTTCAGCTCCACGTCATATATTTATAGCGCTACAGAATAGGAATCGACCAGGCTCCCAAGAACGCAGTCATATGATATTTGATCGATTAGGGGTAAGTGAGGTTTCGCTGAGAATAAACGGACAACAAGAACCATCTGAGGATATACAGCTTAATTATAACAATAACCAAATAGCACGTGTGTATCATCGGATGCTGTCATATATGGGTCGTGATCAAAACGTTGATACCGGTTTGCAAATATCGCAACTCGTTTTTAAGAACTTGTATCCGATTTATTACTTTTCGCTGGAGCATCTTGATTTAATGAGACAATCCGTCGTTGACATACATTTTAGGGCTCGTATAGATCCTGGTGGTGTTGATTATAGAGCGGTTGCTGTTATTCTCAGCGACAAATCAATGTTGTTAGAAGGGGTTGGCGGACGAATGAGACTTCTTGATGCACCAGTGGAAAATATGTAAATGAAACTTGAAGAGTTTCCAATTAGATCAATGGAAAGCATAAATGTGTTTTACAATAAAATGCCATATAGTGTTATTAGTGTCAAGCTGACTGATGGTCAGGTCAAGAAATTGCGATCAAAATCCGCTAAAGAATGTGGAACAACAATAACGTTGAAACCAGCGCAGATGTCCGGCGGTACACATAAAATATCACTGACGGATCGTCAAATAAAACATTTCAATGATGCGCTAAAGAAACGGCGAGGGGTTCAAATTGTATTTTCAAAGGCTGCAGTCGCCAACATGATAAAATCAGGTGGTATATTTCCATTATTAGCTGCAATACCAGCATTGATTGCAGCGGCTGCCCCAGCAGTGGCGAAAGCGGCAGCGTTGGGGGCCGTTGGGATCGCGGCAGGGATGGCGTTGAAAAAAGCAACTGGAAAAGGATATAAAAAAGGGAAAGGGTCTAAGACTACCAGGAACCCCGTATTCATGGTACAGCGGGAGATCCGTTCACGGATCGGGTCTAAGACTACCAGGAATGGTTTATTAGTTGAAAGCCCAATTCTCCCTATGTCCAATTTTGATTTAATTGATGCTGCTAAAAAACTAGCGATAAAAAACTTCAGAGGGGTTTTTATGAGAGATCAATTACCGAGAAAACCTAAACGCGTTGAAACCGGTATCATCAATCTTGATAACAGTAACGGATCGGGAACTCACTGGGTTGCATACGCGATTGATCCACGTGGGATTGTTTATTTCGATTCATATAGGTTAGCCCCACCGAGCGAGTTTATGCGGTATATAAATTCAAAGAATCAATCAATTCCGATTTTTTATTCCACGCTGCCAACACAACAATTAAATGATCCACCGATATGCGGCCGTGAGGTATTAAATGTCCTCGCGGAGATTTCATCGTCACAGAAACCACCTCATCTGGTTGTAAACTAATACACGAGTGGGAAATTGCAGGGTAATTTTAGAGAATCAATAAATTGAAAATACAAGTTGCGCTAACAATAATGATTAATATTTGGGGACAATCTTTGTCAATGTCGAAACCATCTGCGTGTTCTATCGAGGATGTAAAAAAAATAATTAAAGATGAAATTACTGAGACGTTAAATTTAGTAAGTGTTGACCCGAACGAAATAGTTGTATTTCAAGATCGCCAGGGTAAATTGAAATCCAGTGATGTGTCATTGGATGACATTTTAAAACGACAACACGACGCCGCTGAAAACTCTATTGCGCTGTATTCCAGCGGTGGACGACTTAAACCAATCGCACTTGTGTCTACGATCACCGACGAGATTGCCGCCCACGGCCGTGAGCTGGATGATCACCTTCGGGGTTATAATGCTTTTCGAAGAAATATCGTTGGTAAGTTCTTTGGAGCCCCACCTGTGGTTAGTATGTCTCTCGCTGAAATCAAAGACCTTCTGAATTTATTCTTTTATAACACGAGCACGAATAAAATAATGAATCCTGACGAAATCAAGGTAAAATATCTCGATATTTACAACGATGTTCTTAAACTAAAAGAAGATTTTGAAAAGGTACAAAAACCCACTAACGACGTCGTTGTTAAGTTTTTTGGAACTCCGCTTGTGGCTGGCATGACTCTTGCTGAAATTAACGAGTTTATTGGCAAGCATACTCACAATGCCTACATCTCTAATAGTTTCTTTGGTGTCCCGGCTACATCTACAATGACTCTCAAAGATATAAATATGTTTATCGTGAGACAAACAACACTTAATACCATCGTTGATAAATTTTTAGGGAGAACACCTGTTTCTGAAACCACATCTCTGACAGGCCCGACTCTCGCTGAAATTAAACGCGAGTTTAACGAGCAAAAACCCACCGACGAAATTGTCAATAAGTTTTTTGGAAACCCACTTGTGGCAGGTATGACTCTCGCTGAAATTAGCGCGGTTACCGATAAAGTAAAAATTCCACACAACATCGGCGTCGTTAACAACATCGTGTACACGGTTGATAGTGAGACTTTTGATTGGATCCGAGGAAATGACAATTATCTTCGTGTCGGCAACAGACATACTGGTGTACCAGGTTGCTACCGACTTACAATAATACATCGCAAAAAATTTGAGTTGGGATTTAGCAACACAGGTATCACCGGTGTGAACACGCTGACATTTATACTCGATAAAATACCAATGCCTCCACCCTATCTACCACTCCCGCCGACAATTATTATAGATAATTCCGACGAGTCCGTGGTTAGGGAGTCGCTACCCTGGATAATAGAATTTTTATACGGCATCCCCGCGTCTGATACTAAAACCAGGTCAATAATAGGATAATTGAAAACACCAGCGGGTTTAAAATAACAACGACAACGATAATGACTTTGTCATCAATTTCATCATCGTCGTCGCAATATCGATACAACACCGTAAAAGAAAATTTTGAAAAGATAAGGATTCCTCATCCACACGTAAGAATTAAAAATGTCGTATGTACAGTCGATCATGGAATCATGGATTGGGTAAAAGACGTTTATACTACATTATCCACCGGTATCTGGACGAAGGGTGCGGATGGAGATGATATCTACAGTACAACGGGAATCGAAGGTATCTATAGGCTAACGTGGACCTCTAACGATCAATTTAATATGATAGCGAAAGGTAAAACTTACTCTGGCGGCACCGCGATGTTAATTATCAAAAATAACGGTGAACACTTTGACATCGTCGCGGTTGATAGCTCCACTGTTAGAACAAAAATGACTTGGTGTTTAGAACTTGTAGCTGATTTTTCAGGCCGAAGCGTTACACTATAGTCGTCGTTGCAACGTGAATAATTGAAAACACTAGCGGGTTTAAAATAACAACAATGACTTCGTCGTCGTCGCAATGTCGATACGACACCGTAAAAGAACTTTCCGCAAACTTGAAATCGCTTTCTAAGTGCTATCGTGAAAAAATAAAAAAAATACTGTAGAAGAATTACCGCCATCGATGTAGCTGTGTACTCGATATCTGGTGTGATGGCCAGCGCGGGAGTTATATTGTCGTCGGTGACGTTGATAGCTCCGATTGCAATTACAATTGCTATCTCCGCGGCAACAACAATTGCGATAGTCGCCACCGCGATAACTAAAAAGTTATCATCGTGTTCTCAGAAAAAACTCAGCGATTATACAGCTCGGTACCGGGTGGTATTTGACGCATACTCGAAATTATCCGAGTTGATCTCGATGTCGATAGATAATTCGTTCATATCCGATGTTAAATTTTCCACGATGACCCAGTTGTATAACTCCACGATGTTGAAATTGGAAATTGAAGACAGCGTTAATAATAATGTCACTCGAACTATTTCAACGAATCGCGGAGAATACCACTCCGATACGAACAAGCATGATATCAATAACATCAACAAACCCGAATTTAGTGTGAACTTCCCTTCTCCGATTCCAGTTCGTGAGATCGCGCTGGCAAAATTACGAGTATATCATAGCTGGCCTAATATCAGATCTGTTGCATTTGGTGGTCAGCAACCCAATAACGCACTGGTGTTCTCGTATAAGAATAAACCCGATGGCACTCCAGAGTGGGAAACTGTTTCGTTACCAACTGGGTCGTACCAAATTGAGCAAATCGATGCTGAAATTCAGCGTAGAATAAAATCAATTACTGGAAATGAATCAAGCATAGCTATTAAACTTCATGAACCGACGCTCTCGTCGTCGATCGAAATAAGCACAGAGGGATACATTGTAGATATCTATAACAGCTCGTTAAGAACAGTGTTAGGATGGCCTGAAAAACCACCCGGAGCCACCACCGACTTAACCACGGACGTACAATCATATCATGAAATCAATCCCAGTTATCGAGATAATTTATCTGATATAAGAAAAGGAAAAATCGACGATAGATTTATATTTACCAACAAAGACACATTGCAATGGGATTTTATCATTAAAAGAACAACCGACTCATCTGTTACTATTTCATTTACGCTAAGTGACGTCATTGATTATTTTAAGGAAATTAATCAATTATATAACACACAACTAGAACAACTACAGCAAACAAAATCGCAAAAACACATTGAAATAATAAATCAGCTTGTATCTGACATGGAATATATCAATGAACTAATTATTAAAACAATAATTAATGACAACAGCGACAGTAAACAACAATTCCTAACCAGTTACAAGACCACAGAAGACAATCTACGTAATTTCAAGCTTCCCGGGTACAAAGCTGAAAGACTGAAAGAACATATTGGTGATGTTATCAAGACATTACAATTACAAGATTCAACTACACTCCTTAAATATAATAATGACCCAGATGGCGGAGGTAGGCATATTGCCCCGCACAATGTAAATATTTCAGCGGTAATTGCGCTTAATTTAGTATGTGATGCAATCGAAGGAAGCTATCAAATTAATCTAGAGCAATCAAATCAAGCTCAGCAGGGATATATTCTTTATTCATTTGCACCAACAGCTCCTCCAGGATTCCTAATTATTGAAAACCCAATTAATCCTGTCTACATGCGATGCCTTAATAATTCGCTAACAAGAATTAATTTCCGACTCACTGACCAGTCAAATAATTTGATTGATCTACAAGATGAGGTGTTAGCGATTAGTCTGTTTGTAAGGTCCTAAAGACTCGATCAAATATTTGGTTGAACTCGTAAAAGAATTATTAACCCATAGCAGCAGAGAGGGTGAATGACAACGACGTTGGCGTATATAAGGAAATCTTATTTTATCGAATAGACGCCATTTTTTTTACTATTTGGTAGAAGCCTCAGATTTCCGAATCGACGCTCGGAAAGTTGTAGGGTTCACTCTCTCTGCTGCTTCCCTTTACCCTCTATTGCGCTTCAGAGACCCCCAATTTTTTAATTTGACCCCCAGTTTTGATACCAAAGTTTGGTTTTTACTCAGTCTGACCCCCAGTTTTGACACCAAGGAGATATTTGACTCTCAGTCTTGCACCCCTAGGGGATACACTGGACTCAATACTGTCATATGGTGGGAGCATCCCGAGCACAGCAGTCAAGATCGGCTACCGGGCAGACAAAAATGGCACCCATGCGTTCAAAATCCATTCTGGCTCCGAGGGAGACACCCAAAACAGCACAAAGGCAGCTACTCGTACCTACTCCAAGGCCATCGAAGTCGCATAAAGGACGAACCCGGTATAAACCAGCCAAGATAGCGACAAAGCAGGTAATTCCATACCTAGGCCCTGCCTGACGATCTTCTCGAAAACGTATGCAGCTGCAAACTCTCGTACAAAAGGAGAACCAAAACTAAAAGACAATATACATCCTAATGGAGGAGTTTGGAAATAAGGATTGTACAACCTAAGCTTTGAATACAAATTATAGGAATGATTACGGCTGAAAATTATTTCCTTGCACGTATACCTTGCAGCTACTCAAACAGAAGTGACATGTTGGCTGAGGACCTCGATGTACTATTATTTAAAGCCGCAGTTAACATCAAGGAGCAATAGCAAACGTTTACAAACGTAGGCTCGGGCTGACGGTTAGTAAGTGTTTGGAGGTAAAGCTAGACATTTCGCAGAATTGCCCGTTTTGGAACAGATGGCACATACAAACACCCAAGTTGATCTCCAAAAAGACAGCAATCAACGTGGAAAACCAGGAAACACGATGATTTGAATGGGCCATCCTCTCTGCTCTATACCCACCCGATGCTCACCAAGCGCATCACGAAATTCAGTAAACGCTAGAAAACGCTGTAATTTGACAACGTTAAGGTTCCGATGAATCTATCAGACAAAATAAAATTGACAACCTAATCCCATTGTTGCAGTCAAACGTGTTCGAATGAGAGCACGCTATGAATCTCATACGCGTCTTGAAAATTTGCTGCAACCGTCAGTCTGTTGCTGCATACCGAAGAGAATAAAACCACTAGGTATGGATCAAAATTTTCCCGGATGGTGTATTGCAGTATAAAATCCATATCTGTATGTCTGTATGTAAGCATACTTGATAATATTTCCAGCTAAAAGCTGTCTTTGTATCTTGTAGTTTTTCAAAATAATTATTGCCGTATATTTAAGTCATACATTACTATCACAAAGTCAATGAATACTAAACGATGAGGAAGGGATACAACACTCACATAATTGTGTGCCTTTCGTGCTTGAATAGTCTTTCCTTTAACATAAATTCTATATAGGATAATAAGAAAGTTTTGTTTTCATTTTATTCTTCTTCCTTTTCATTATTATCAAATTATTATTATTATTATTATTATTATTAGTAGTAGTAGTAGTAGTATTAGTAGTAGTAGTAGTACTGTTGTTGTTATTATTATTATTATTATTATTATTATTATTAGCAGTAGTAGTATTACTGTAATTATTATTATTATTATTATTATTATTATTATTATTATTATTATTATTATTTGAGTTTGCACAACCCTTTAAGGAATTAGCCTGCTGGATGATAATTATTCCTGCATCAGAACACTTCCCAAAGATTTTCTTGATATCAAAATCCCCCTCTCAAGCAGTGTAGCTTCATGCAGAAGGTCAGGCGATAGCCATATAAATCAAGTCGATGGCTGCTTTTGAGTTTATTTTAAGGTTTAATGCCAGTTTCAAATGCTACTATTAATACGATCCTTTTATGATATATTTCATAGTAAGATATTGAAATCTATCAGTGGGAGAAAAAATAATATCGCCATAGAAGTGATACTACTTTCATCACCCCTGTGGCGATATCACTTTTGGATCTACTTTGGTCCCATTTGGTAAATCTATCTGTCATTTTATATGTTATTCAAATCTGCTTTTCCTTATTTATGCGTATTTCATTGTTCTTCTTCTGCTCCTTCTCTCCCTCTGCCTTTCTGTCACTTTTGTACTTCGGGACCATTATACTCATATATATATATATATATATATATATATATATATATATATATATATATATATATATATATATATATATATATATATATATATATATATATTACTCTCTCTCTCTCTCTCTCTCTCTCTCTCTCTCTCTCTCTCTCTCTCTCTCAACAGTAGGATGCAAACTGTGCAACTTTAATAGGGTCAATCCGTGCATGAAATATACTAACATTATTTTTTTTTAAATCTTTAGTATCGTAAAAATATGGTAATTATTTTGACAAATCACATTTTGAAAGCATGTATGTACAGGCTAAACTTGTAAAAATGTTGCTATTTCCTGTACAATTTTGGAACACCTTTTTATTCATGAACTAGTTTAAGGCCTTAATCACTTCGGCACAGAATAGAAAATTCAATGCAAATTGACGATTTTGATTTTAAAATAAAAACATTTAATTAAACATAACACATTTTCTGAGTGACTAGTTTGAAATACAAACATTTTGCATTGTCACTGGTAGCTTCGCCACTGGTAATAATATCATGTCCACCTTTCACTCATTAATTATTTCGTATCATCATCATCATCATCATCATTGGCGCCTTAGTCTCGGGAGACGATGCGGATAGCGCCCTTGGGGTGTCGTCTGTCTCTGGGTTGTTGGCATCGTCTGTTGTGGCTGTGGAGACCTATGCGCGAGTGGCAGTCCCTCTTGCAGTTTGTCCAGACATGCTGGGAAGCCCGAGTTGCTGTGGTTGCTCTCACGTGGCCCTTTCTGACACGTTTCTCTGCTGCCAACTGACCTCTCCTCGTATCAGCGACTGAGATACCTTTACTTACTATCAGTCTCCAGGTGCCTCGGTCCTCGGCCAGCACTTCCCAGCCATCAGGTGCGATGTCACATGCCTTCAGGTCCCTCTTGCATGCCTTCTTGAAACGGAGTGAGAGGCAGCCGACTCTTCTTGTGCCAGTGGCCAGCTGTCCATATAGGATGTCCCTTGGCAGCCTCCTATCCTCCATTCGTCGGACGTGTCCCAGCCATCGAAAGCGACGTTTGCTCAGAAGGGAGAACATGCTGTAGGTGTTTGCACGCTGCAGGATTTCGCTGTTTGGGACACGGTCTTGCCAGCTGATTTTCAAGATGCGTTTAAGGCACCGTATATGGAAGGAGTTGAGCCGGCGCTCTTGCCTCATGTAGGTATTCCAGGTCTCACTTCCATATAGAAGGGTGCTGAGAATGCAGGCTTGGTAAACTTTGACTTTGGTTTGCGCTGTCAGCGCGTTGTTTTCCCACACCTTCTTGGTCAGTCGTGACATGATGGTGTTTGCCTTTCCAAGCCTTCTGTCCAGCTCTTTATCGAGCGAGAGAGTGTTGCTAATGGTTGACCCCAGGTAGGTAAAGTTGTTGACTGCTTCCATGGTGACACCGTTGATTTTGATTGTAGGGGCAATGGTGGTATCTTGCACGCTGACCTTTGTATTTTCCAGGCTGATGGTGAGTCCAAATTGCATGCAGGCATCAGCAAAACGGTCTCCCAGTCTCTGAAGAGCTTCCTCAGTGTGTGCCACAAGAGCTGCGTCATCTGCAGAAAGCATCTCCCTGATGAGCACAGCCCTCACTTTTGTCTTTGAGCGCAGTCGTGCCAGGTTGAACAGCCTCCTATCGGACCTGGTGTGTATATATCTGCCATCAGTGGATGAGTCAAAGGCATAGGACAGAAGCAAGGAGAAGAAGATCCCGAATAGGGTTGGTGCCAGAACGCAACCCTACTTCACACCTCTGTTAACTGGGAAGGAGGTTGACGAAGATCCATCATACAGGACAGTTCCCTTCATATCTGCATGGAAAGAGATTATCATGCTGCGGAGTTTTAAAGGGCAACCGATCTTACTGAGAACTTCAAAAAGGCCGTTTCTGCTGACTAAGTCAAAGGCCTTGGTGAGGTCGATGAACATCATGTAGAGTGGTTGACCTTGCTCTCTGCTCTTCTCTTGGAGTTGTCGTAAAGAGAAGATCATTATGTTGTCGACCTGCCTGCTCTGAAGCCGCACTGGGATTCTGGGTACACACGGTCTTCCAGCAACTGCAGCCTGTTTAGTATGATGCGGGCATACACTTTACCAACGATGCTCAGAAGCGAGATCCCTCTGTAATTATTTCAGTCACTGCGGTCGCCCTTGTTTTTGTAAAGGGTCACAATTGTGGCATCACGCATGTCTTGGGGGACTCCTTCTTCCTCCCAGCAGAGGCAAAGTAGTTCGTGCAGTGGTTGGAGCATTGTTGGTATCCCACATTTGATAGCTTCGGGCGGGATGCTGCCACTACCTGGTGCTTTGTCATTTGGGAGGGAGTCAATTGCTTTGCTGAGCTCTTCTAAGATTGGCACTTCGTCGAGCTCCTCCATGATGGGAAGATTATTTATGCTGCTGAGAGCTGCTTCAATGACTACCGCTTCACGGGAGTATAGCTCTGAGTAGTGCTCCACCCATCTGGCCACTTGTTGCCCACGGTCTGTGATCTTCTCTCCCATCATGGATTTCAGGGGAGCGACCCCTTTCACTGTAGAGCCTAGAGCCTTTTTGATGCCACTGTACATACCTTTTATGTTTCCGGTCTCGGCACTGCGCTGGATTCTTTCACACAGTTGTGGCCAGTACTCGTTCGAGCACTGTCTAGCGATGCGTTGGGTGTTGCTTAGAGCACGTTTAAGAGCAGCATGCGTCCGTTCATTGGGGCTTTTTTTGTACGATATAAAGGCTTTTCGTTTCTCCTCGATTAGTGGTTCCATCCTCGTTAGGTGTGCGTTGAACCAGTCCTGACGGGGTCGTTCCTTTTTGCCAAACGTGGACATGGCTGTTTTGTAGATGGTACCCTTCATGGCGTTCCACTTGGCTGTGACGTCGTGCTTTGGCAGGTCCTGGAGAGCCTTGTCCAGGGCGGACACATACTCTTGCACCTTGGAAGGGACCGACATCTGTGCAGTGTTTATGCGTGGGTGTCCTTTTGGTTTTGAACGGTGTAGTGTCTTTGGCTGTAGTCTCACCCTTTTCTCACGAGGGCATGGTCGGAGTCGCAGTCTGCACTGTGGTAGGTTCTGGTGGAGAGGACGCTGTTAAGGGCAGAGCGCCTGGTGATGACCAAGTCAAGTTGGTGCCAGTGATGGGACCTGGGGTGTTTCCATGACACTTTGTGTTGTGGCTTACCCTTGAAAAAAGTGTTTGTTATGCACAGGCCATGGTAGGTGCACAACTCCAGTAGTCTCTGACCGTTTTCGTTGGTCTTTCCAGTACCATGATATTCGAGGAAGGTAGGCCATGATTCGTGATCCTCACCTACTCTGGCATTGAAGTCGCCAAGGAGAAAAAGTGATTCGTGTTTGGGGCATCTTTTAATCTTTTCATCCAACTGCCCATATAACTGATCCTTGGTGTCTTCTGAAGGCGAGAGGGTGGGGGCGTAGACACTAATGATGTTGACAGGACCTGCAGTAGTGGTGAGGCGGATGGACAAGAGACGCTCAGTGCCCCCTGCGGAAGGTTCAACCAAGCTCAGAAGATTGCTTTTGATGGCGAAACCCACTCCGTGCTGACGGGGCTCCTCAGGTTCGCGACCCTTCCAGAAGAAAGTGTAGTTTTCCTCTCTGAGGGAGCCATTAGAGGCCAGTCTAGTTTCCTGGAGGGAAGCTATGCTGATATTTAGCTTGGTGAGTTCTCTATCGATGATGGCCGTTTTCCTGGTGTCATTCACTTCTCTGAGGTCATCGGAGATGCCTGTACACATAGTGCGCACATTCCAGCTTGCAAATCGAAGAGCTGGAGTCTTCTTTATTCGTTTCTTTTTCTTTTTGTCTGGTGTGGGATTTTCGTCTGCTTGTCATGTTAAGCAACACACTGAGCTCCAGACACCCACTGGAGCAGGCAGACGATGGCGGGTCAACACCTTATTGACCGGGGGCTGCCCGGCTTGAGGCGGGCGGTAGTTGGCCAGTGGGACACGATGATCCCTCCCACCGTCAAAGATGACCCGTGGCGCCCCTTCCCTACGCCAATCGAGTGGGACTTAACCCGTAAACTGTCAGCTTCCGTGTTGTTTCCTCACTTAGTAGCGAGACTGGAGTGACCTCTCCAGGGCGCAAGCCTGGGCGTGGAATATGGAGATCCTGGGTTGCCCAGGCTTCAGGATCCCCCTCTCGTCCTTGCTGGTTGGGTCCAAAGGAATGCTGAGCATGACATTTGGCACCAGTTTGGATGCAGGAGCTGCCGAAAGGAAGTCGTAGTCGGCATCCAGCCGCCTTGGGGGCTCCACTCCGGATAATTATTTCGTATATCCACTCAAAAACGTATCCATCCATTATTTATTCCTTGTTTTGCCCAGGGCTTCTGAATTGTTCATGCCCAGGAGGCAAATATGTTTTTCCTCCTAGTCTGAAAATGATAAAAGTCTCAGTTTAAATTTGGGGTTATACCTCCGCTATCATTCAATCAGAAACGACCTTTCAAAAGTAACTTGATTTGTGATTCGGCAATAAACATCCGACAAGATCTCAAGGAACGTTACAATATGGCAATGGAATGCACGAGCATTGTCGGGAAACATCAATGAATTAAAACTAAAAATAGTTAATACTCAGCACAAACCTGACTTCATCTGCATTCAAGAAACTAACATTTCTGTAAATTCCAAATCACTGCCACTAATTCAAGGCTACTCCCCAGGCTATTTCAAGCATAGAAGAGAAGGCCGTGGTAAATATATGTAAATAACAACATTCCTAATGCAATAGTAATCCCCATAACACCAACAGCAAATAGCAATACAACAATAGAAATACAATCCCTATTAATACATACTGGGAAAAGCGAATTGCAAATATCCAATATCTATTACCCATGGGGATATAATAAAACAAACACCATCACAGCAATTAGGGAAATAATTAAATATAAAAGGATCGAACAAACAATCATTTGCGGAGATTTCAATGCTCATGGCGTGCAGTGGTGGGGGGGGGGAGAGAGGTGACGGACAGTAGGGGTGGGTGGTTAACGGAATGGATCAGCGAAACCAACCTCACTATGCTTACCGGTAATGATGGTGCCAAAACCTGACTCAATCCGGTTGACCACTATCGACCTTACCTTATGCACGTCTAAATTGACACAGGTGGCAGACTGGAGAGTGGATCAAACAGACCCTATGGAAAGTGACCACTTTCCAATAATTACCACCCTGCAAATGGAAGTGCAGTTCGACTCTAACATCAAAATCCCCAGATGGAACTATAATAAAGCAGATTGGGCAAAATTTAAAACTCAGCTAATAAATATCAACCCAAATACAATTGAAAATGAAGACATTGATATATACTATGAAACCTAATTAAGATCATAACACAGGCGGCCACTACTAGCATACCCAAAACGAATAGAATACCAAATAAACTAGAAGTACCATGGTGGACCTGTCAAATAAAACAAACTCGGAAAGAAAAACAAAAAGCCCTTAATAAATTCAAAAGATCAGGTAATACAACAGACTTATTAGAATATACGAAAACAGACAAACAACAAAAAAAATTGATCAAACAGTCCAAAGAAAAAACTTGGTAAAAATACTGCACCAGTATAAATATAAGAACCAACTCAAAACAGGTGTGGGATAAAATTAGAGCAAAAATACCAACAAAACCCCCACGATAAGCAATGCTAAAAGCAACAAAGAAAATGCTGACATATTAGCCCAACATTTTTAAACAAATGAGCAGCGATTGCAACCACACTAATAAATTCCAATAATATAGGGGAAAACTGAAGAAAAGTGTAAAATATTATTTTAAGACCTTGGACCCAAACATTCTAATCTAAATAAAGAAATAACACTATATGAATGGGATCAGGCACTAAAACCAAAAACGGAAACTTCACCCGGGGAAGACAAAATAGGATACACTATATACAATTTTTTTCCATAATATTATTAAGTCTATTATAAAACTATTAAAGCTACCTAAAAAATGGAAAACTGTGATAGTAATACATGTACCCATCATAAAACCAAACAAAGATCGCAATTACATCAACTCATATCGACCCTTTTTACTAACCAACAATATATGCAAGATTATGGAAACCATAATTTCCAAAAGGCTAAAACACTACCTTCAATGTAACAAACTAATATCTGAAAACCAATGTGGATTTAGGAACCAAAGGTCCACTACGGACCAACTCATAAGATTAGAAACCGCTATAAAATTGACATTTAACTCTAAAAGAAAAACGGACAGAAATTTAATTGCGGTGTTTATAGATTTGGAAAAAGCATTCAATCTCGTATGGACCAAAGGCCTAATAGCCAGATTAAATCACTATGGCATTACGGGAAGGATATATAACTTCATTGAAAATTTCGTCACTGACCGCAAAATAATAACTAGAGTAGGAGACACTTACTCCGAAGAACATACCCTTGAAAATGGAACTCCACAAGGGAGTGTACTCAGTCCCACTCTTTTCAATCTCATGATAAACTATCTTGACAGAACTCTGGCATCACCCGAAGTTGAATTATCGCAATTTGCAGATGATAGTGGACTATGGAGAGCAGGAAACTCATCCAACCACAAAATTATAATAGATATTCAAGATACAGTAGTTTGAATAATACAGGAGAATTGGCAAATAAATGGAGATTCAAATTATCGCACCAATAACCGGTAGCAGTACTATTTACCCCAGATAACAGAAATAAAAAACAATACCCTAAGCTAACCATACAAAATCAAGAAAAAAGATTTGTAAAAGTATCCCGATTTCTGGGTATGTATTATGATGAACATCTCAAATAGGCGCATCACATAGATGAACTAGTACAACAATGTAATCAGGACTTAAACTTATTAAGAAATCTAAACGGTACCAAGTGGGGAGCAAATCAAGAAACAACCCTAACCTTATACAGGGCTTTAATTAGATCTAAACTAGACTATGGCTGTCAAATATATAACACGGCACCCAAATGTCAATTAAATAAAATAGATACAATTCAGAAAAAAGCCCTACTGATTGGCACTGGCGCACTGCCATCAACCTCAGCTGAGCTGCAAATATTAACCGGAGAACTGCCGTTACATATAAGAAGGTTGGAACTTATCCTAAAATATGCAGCCAGACTTTCAACACACCCAAAAACTCACCCAGCTTACCAGGCCATAAATACATGTAATATACCTTTCAGGGCAACTATGAAGAAATCACCCCCTATGGGAAAACTAGTTCATGATTTAAACATCAACTATCCAGTAGAGTTATTCCAGGCCGAAAATACTATCTCATATGACAAGGAGCCTTGGAATAATACAACACCAATAGTCAATATAGCAGAAAGTAAGATTACATATCATAAAGAACCTTGGAGTAATAACAAACCTAGAACAAATATCTCCCATTCAAATAAAGGAAACAAGGAAAACCAAGCAAACTATCACAAAACATTAGCTTTAGAAGAAATCAACAACAAATATCAAAATTACCTCAAAAAATACACAGATGGATCCAAAATAATAAATCCTTGCAAAACAGCTGCAGCAATGGTAATACCTGAGCTGAATATACAAATGGGGTGGCGTCTACCTGACTACTGCTCCATATATACAGCTGAATTCTGGGCCATCTTAGAAGAACTAAAATGGATTGGAGAAAAACAAACCAAACAAGACAGTTATAATAAGTGATTCGCTTAGTGTCATAACCTCAATGCAAAATAACACAACTAAATCAAGAGAGAATTTCCTAAACTAAACCAACGCAATAATGAAACAAATAAATATAAACAAATTAAGCATAGAATACATGTGGATTCCATCCCATATCAATATCCAAGGAAATGACTTTAGCAGACCAGATGGCTAAAGAAAAACTCAATGAACCAAATTACATGCCAATCGAATATATTCAACATGAACTATACAGCCTAATCAACACATTAATTAATAATAAATGGCAAACAGATTGGAATCAAAATCACAAAGGGAGAAAATTATATAATATCATCAAGGAAGTAAATAGAAATAGAAAACCACCTAGGTGCACAGGCTATGAACAAATAATAATCAATCGAATTCTCTTAAGAAAAAATAAACTAGCAAACAGCTTTGGAAAATACGTAGAACCCTTCCCACATAACATAAATTGCTACAATTGTAACACCCCAGAAGATTTACACCATATCTTTAATGATTGTAGAATAACCAAGAAGGAAAGGAACAAATTTAGATCCGAAAAACAAATCATAACCGCCCCATATACATACACAGAAATAATTCAATTAACAAAAATCAACCCCAAAACAACATCCAAAAATATTGAATTTTTAAAAACAACAGGGCTACTAGAGTTTATTTAGAAAATATGAAATTAAAGAACATAATAGCGAGAAGAAAAACAAATTAAGGAAGAAACCTGGTACTACCTCAAACCAAAAGTAATCATCAAAAATGAAAGCCTCTTTAAGGGATGGAAGAACCACCAGGAATGAGCAGGTAGATCTCAACCATCCTTGTAATCCACATACACTACGGTGGGCATGAGATGATCAAGGCTCATATACTGAGCAACCAAACCGGAAATTAAAGATGCGAGTAACCCTGTAAACAAAATAGGGAGACCAAAAGGATTACATAAAAACTAGTACTAGAGTATTCCCGAGGTAGGCAACCGAAAACGAAAAGAAAGCCTGTTTAAGGAATGGAAGCACCACCAGGAAAAGCAGGTAGATCTTAACCGTCCTTTGAACCCACATACAATACGGTGGGCATGAAATCACCAAGGCTCATACACTGAGCAACCAAACTGAAAAATAAAGATGCGAGTAACCCTAGAAACAAATTAGGGAACCTGGAAAAATTACTCAAAGCCCTTTGAGTAATCAAATAACTACGGAAATAATAAAAGTCAACAAAGCAGATGCAAGAAAAGTAATAGGGTACGCAAACCACAGCGAATAGATAATGAAGAAAATTAGGGAATAAAATACACCATGTGAAAGGCACACAAAAAAAGTTGTTTTTAAAACAGCCCATAAAGTAAGTATAGGAACCTACCCTCGCTACTATTACCTTTTCTAACTTTCCTCTCAATACAGCCTCATTGACAGTAAATAATAATTACCAAATACCTATCAAGTTTTAAAGTCAGAGAGCCAAAAATTAAATATATGTAGATGGTCTGATATCATAAAATTCTGTCCCGATATTATGGTCCCAATTTAGACGGTATGAGGTAGTCTAAAAACCCAAGAATACTAGGCCCCGCAGAAAAAGGCTGCAATTAAATTTTATCTAACTTTAGGCATATAGACCCTCAACTCAACTATAAGGGCTGGGGAGTATGGTATAACGGTACCAATTGCGCAAGTCCATGTGGGTGTGGCTTAAGGTGTAGGGTCCATACCATTCAGACCTTAAGAACAAGACAAGCTTTGATTGGTAGATTATGTAAGAGTTGTACTTTCTGTTAGGCTTAAGAAAAAGGTTAGCCTCTTGGCAACATGTGAATTTATGCTAATTCCTAAATAGATCAAATTTTGTATTTTTTATGATTTTTTGAAAATGTAATACATATGACTGAAAATAGGTATGTTGTGACTAGATAACTCATTCCCCTGTCTAGTTCAAGCAGAGTTATCTCTCTTACATGCAATGGAGTACCTGGTTTTGTCATTGTCAAATTGACAATCTAACATTGTTCTCTATAACAGTGTGTGAGATGCATGCTAAATTAGGATAGAAAATATAGTTATCTCTCCAAATATTAGCATTGAGGTCTATGGAAAAACAATTGGTACCGTGATACCGTATGGGCTGTAGATTCTATTAACTCAAAACAGCACAAAGATCGTCCAATTTAGGTGGGAAAAAAGTTTGGATAAAGGGACATCACCGCTGGACCAAAACCGGAAAAACATCAGGAGAGAAACAGCTTTAAAGAACCCAGTACAAAGAAAAATGCTGGTACGAGGGAACAACCATATGCTGGGACACCATGAGAAGAAGGTGGCAGCCTGACATTAGAGGCTACTAAACAGACAAGAAAAGCAACACAGAAAAGAATCCGATTACTTTCATTGCCTGCTTAACAGGGTCCTTATCTGGTACGAGAACCCTCTTCGAACAATCTATTTCGCGAAACCTGACTTGATCATTTTTTTTGCACACCGTTCAAAATTAACAAGCTATTGTTACCAAACAGTGACTATATTTATTTATGTCTCATAGACATCTTAGTATTCAATCTTGTTAGGGACTTAATACATGTACACTTTGTACTGGAAATATTGCAAAGTTAAGATAGTTATACAAATTTTACGACTTCATTGATCTGATTTAATTGCATAGGTGGCTCACACAGTATTGGTATTTTCCTGTCCATTAGTTATAACTGGACCAGATTTGAATTAAGCACGGAATCACGATGTTGCGGGCTGTACAACATCTTTGGACGTAATGGTACCTCTCTTTTATTGTCACAACTCGGATAACTCAAAAATGGCGGAGATGTGAAACTAATTTCCAATACCTCCACTTGTGCCATTGCACACCATTAACACACCTAATTGACTGTTAGGGTTGAGTGTGTGTTGGGTCTATTCCCACTCACCCAGGGTCCTCCATTCAGGTCGATGGTTACTTAATAGCAGCCCCAACCAAATTAAATAGTACTCCTTTCCTGCGGGAAGCGGCACTATTCCTCACCCCTAGGAAACATTAAATATCCAGCTTTGCTGGAAACAAAAGTGCTACATGCCCTTAGTGGGCGATACAGCACTTAATTCAAATTCATCATCATCTCAAGCTTAAACTCAGCTTTGAGCATTTTATAATTTCCGAAGTCAGCAATTTTTCTATATACGTTTTCCTTTTTTCAATTCAAGTTTCACATTGTTTTTGCCTTCGCTCAAGGGTTTTCTTCGACCATTCTAAAATACAGTATCTGCCGAATGATGATATCACTTAAATGGTCCCTTTATCTCAACAAAAATCTTAAAATTCTCTGAATCCAGTCTTACAGCATTCATTCTTTACCCTACGTTAGGCCAATGCATTGAAATCGTAGGTATACAGCTGTTATGGATTAACATACTGTGTTATTTCCTATACTACACATTATCAATCAATATGACGCCTTGTATGTTCATTTCATTTAGCTTATTATGAGTACTTACTTTTGCTCTTCCTCCATTAATCCACCCGTCTCATCTTTAGCTCACACATTTGTATAATTATGCTTGTAAACCTGACCTGTTGTTATTTCTGAGGCACAATTCCTCGACACATCTCAGTTCCCAGACAATTTGTTCTCATCCTTTCTGAATTTTCGTCCTCATGTTCCAATATTATCAGTGGGGTTTCTCTCTGTACATTGATTTGGAGTCAATCATGACCTTTTTGAACTATGCCTGCTTCCTCTCCTATTCGAATTATATGTTTTCCGAAAGTATGGTTTGTAATTTTGTATATCTTTGAGTACTGTTACAATAGGGTGCTGCCGTTTTGGTTGACCATCTTAATAGAGGTTACTTGGTTGGTGACCTGAGTAACTGTCCCTTTCACCCATTACTCTGTCCTCTTATATGGTTGAAAAAGTTCATTTCCACTAATTACCATCCGTGGTTGCGAATCATACACATCTGGCTTTTTACCCATATCTGCAATGGTCATGGGTGATTGGGGTTGTGGCCTGGGTCAATAACAAACAGGTATATCCTCTACTGCAATACTACTCTTTTTTTGCATAGTCTCTTCCATTTCCCTATTTGTCTCATGGTGAACATTTTTACTTTCCTCTTTGGATTTTGACATCGTGCTTCACTTTACCATTTCTGCTACCACATTAAAAAGCCATTATCAAGCAAGAACTTTTATTGTGGAGTTTGTATCCGCTAAGTATAGTTAACTGATCACATTCTGAACAATGTCGACAGCTTAGTTTCCATTGTAAAACATATTTGCATGTCAGTTTCTAAAACAGATCCACATAGCTGCATAAAAAAGTATCCTGCTGATTACTTGTTTTGGGGCGAACTGGGCCTTGCTGTTTCATTTGATATAAGTCTTTTTTAAAACAATTTAATACGGACAAAATGAATTACACGGTCGTTCCCTTATTCCAAACCTTACCTTTAGTGCGCCCAACATAGTGAGAAGCCTTTTGTGTTATGATCTTGTCTGTTCATCGATCTGTCATCAGTTTCTTCTTGGCTCAATAAATTGAGATCAACACCATCTGCAGTGAAAAACTTTTCTGGATGGCTTTCATGTAAGGACAGGTATAAATATTATTGACTTTGGGGTGAAAACGTTATAGTTTGCCGACGCACTTAGAGTAGGAAAGAATCAAAAGGTCAAAGATCACAGTCGCTGCAACTAAACAAAACTTGTTTGGTTACAATAATTCACTCATTTACAATTATTAGTCGTGGCGTGCACTTATAATTGGAAATAATATAATAAAATTGGACTCAAAACGGTCAAGATCACTATTACTGGAACAAGAAACATTTATTCTGCGATACATGATCCAAGGTTGAGGTCATTGGGACACTTTGTTGAATACTTTCCAAAAGTCAGCAATACCGTATTAGTGTCTACATAGAAAATTAGTATACACAGGACTGGCATATAATGCATCTCTTACAATACTATTTTAGGTCCTGTTTATATAACAAGAACTTTGTTTATGCATTTGGACGCGGACCACTTTTCCTTTTATTTAAATTTTACCATTGTCATCTATAAAAACTTTGTTTAGCAGCGTAAAATGCAGATCACCAATTTGTATCTATATATTTATCTTTAGGTGTTTACAGATTTTAATTGAAAACTGCATTCATACCAATATTACATTGATTCATAAATTAAACCCGTGCATTTTTGTGTTACGTATGTTATATCAGTTAGTAGGCAACATAATTCTACAATAGTTCTCGCTAATCTCTATTAATTTCTTGGCCAGCAATGTTATTGCAAGTTTCAATAACAATCTCTTTTCTCCTGATATCATTGTTTTGACTAATTGTTTTAGTGACGTTTGCAAAGACGACAAAGTTACCTGGATGCATCAGTTGTAGTTTCGGTTTGGGTATGTATTGCAATGCTAAATTGGTGTCTGGTAAGACAAACGAAACAAACATAGATATATAGATATAAATATAAAAATATGACTGGAAACGTAACATGTGGCCTTTAAACAAATGTAGGGTTTCTATCGAGGGGACTTAACCGTTGAGCGATTCTCTTACAATTAGCTCATTGGGTCAAGAGTTGAGGATTGCTTATGGCACCACATCTTTATACGTCATTATGCATCATCTGTACAAGTCGGTTCATTTAACATGTAGCCGCACTTGTTTAAAAGTGAAACTAATTAGTTTCGAAGAATCTAAAGGACCGAAAGATCGGTTTTAGTCTGAGGCTAGAACCAGCCTTAGGCCACTTGGACCGATTTTGGCTCAATCGGGCCCCGCGCGGAAGTAATCTTTAAAAATATATCTATAGAGAGAAATTAATTAAAAGCGGTGGAAGAAAAGATTAAAATCAATATCATATACACCTTGTTTAAAGGTTAATTTCAAATGCTGCTCTCACTAGTAGTCCCACGCGAAAATCCAGGTTCCTCTCCAAAATGATGCAAATCGTCCCCCACGTTTTCTAAGGTCAATACTGCCTAAGGTTTCTTCATCATGGGGAATATGATCAATCTGAAAAATATCGACAAATACAACCCTCCCCAACCCATCTCTAAAGTTGTATGTTTATCGGTATCTGTTCATATGTACCATACCAAAATCAAGTCATTATGCTCTGAGGCGCCAATAACCATTGCTTTATCTCGTCATTATTCGTATTTCAATTTGACAATGACTGACCTCACGTTACATGAAACACACCAATTAGTATCAATAAGCAGGGGAGCAGGAAAAAAATATAAAGTAGTTTCAATTGAATGGACGAATAATAATAATAATAATAATAATAATAATAATAATAATAATAATAAAAATACATTATTATTATTATTTAATATTTTTAATAATAATAATATTAGTAGTAGTAGTAGTATTAATAGTAGTAGTAGTAGCAGTAGTAGTAGTAGTAATAGTAGTAGTAGTAGTAGTAACAATTTTTATTATGATACATTAGTTGGAATTCCAAATTTTGCAATAACTCTTCGTGACATACAGTAATTTGTCTGCAAAATAGTTTATACAATAGTTGTACCTATTTCTAATTACAATGCTATAATACTGGCATCCTAATTAAGATTATGTACACTGTATAGTTTCTGCTGTGCTCATTTGAAATTAGAAGGCCAAATTAAGTGTGTAATGACTAAGGCACATTAGCCTTACAGTAAAATCAATCAACAAATAATTACTAAATTTTGCAATTTCTTACTTTAGTCACAAGTAGCTACTCATTGACAATACATACTGAATAATACACACATACAAAGAAAACAATATATATATATATATATATATATATATATATATATATATATATATATATATATATATATATATATATATATATATCCATACCATTTTTTTATATTGGTTCAATATGACACGACAATAACTATGCATCACAACATTATCATTAAAACGGACAAGTGTGGTGTTTAAAAGATTTTAATTTATCCGTCCTCACGAACAACAAATGAGTTCTACCATCACTGTCATCAGTCACAAACTGTTAATTAATGAAATAATACCTAATTTTATAAACATCGGTCCTTCGAGCAAAACTCTACACATTTAAGAGAAATTGCTTTGGGGGGGGGGGGGGGTTAACCTAGAAACGAATTAATAAGTATGAATGGAAACAGTGCTTTGTTTATCACCATTATGTGTTAACGTAATGGTATCGGTTTTGATACGCATGAAGCAGGTTCGTGAGCAGACTCAGTAACACAAGCAAATATTCTAAAATTGCAGTTCTTTGTTTAGACGTACGTCTCTTTTAAATATATGTACATCACTCTTTTGACATTTTAGAGCTAGTTTTGATTGATGAAACTTTCGATGTAGATTGCATTACCAAATAAATTTCTATTAAAGGCAAAATAGCGTCTTTGAGAATGTATGTGCGATGAATGCATGGTAATTGTCAGTAAAGGTGCTTTTGTGATTATTGGAATAACTTAATGATATGGGCTTCATAACAAACAGACAAAATTATGGGTAAAAATAATGAAACGTTAAATATTTATATATATATATATATATATATATATATATATATATATATATATATATATATATATATCTTTAAATTAGAATTTTAAAATCATATCTAATCGGCATATTTAGTCATGATTTTATTTGTAATATTTTAAAATGTGAAGAAGTAAAATGCTAACATTTATGCACTCTTATTCATGGCATGTGAATAAGAAGTCTACAAACATATTGATCCTAAGTATGTAAGTTTCCTTTCCAATTTGAATACTCGTTCACTAACGCCTAAATGATGTCTTAGATTAGCTTAGTTTTAAAGTGATGATTTGTCAGGTACGGCCACAATCTGCTTATGATGTCTGTTTAATGAATAGCATTGGATACGTCTTCATAAATTTTTGTTTCTGTATCATGTGTTGAAAGAAATATGGCTATAAGTCAGAAAAAGATATAGCCCATTATTATAATGCAGTTAATGAAATTACAGGATTATACCATAGGCACTTACAAAGATCATACAATATATAATCTTTCTTTCATGGCATAAATGTGAGTTTCCTGTGTGTTCGATATACGATGAATATAATTCCCACCATCATAACATGCTTCTACTACTGGTACATAATCTCCAGTTCATACGAAGAACCTTTAGCCAATCCAAATGCATGCCATCAAGGTTAATCGACTGCTCAAAATACCTTAAGATAACATGTATATTTCCAAAAACACGTTTGTCTTTAGCAGTCTACTATATTGATAAGATGATGGAATGTTAGACCACCTGATGATTGATAAATATCAACGACATAATCTTGCGAATATATTTCTATCGCGGCTAATAATGTTAGTTGGTGAACAGTATTAGCTATTTTTGATTCTTTTCCAACAAAAGATTAAATTCTAATGCTGAAAGTCATTATCGATCTGTTCAGTTTGGTAATTCCCTGTTGGTATTCCAATAATAATCCAGTCAGGTGTTCCATTTGCAAATACCAGTGAATTATTTTACTGTAGACCCCGAATGATTTTGACCGGATATTTGCCCAACTATAATATACACGTAATTGTGCTAGTGCGATTGATTCTACTGGAAATGCAGTTGTAAAGATTACACTAAATCCAGGGTTAGTGGAATTTATTGATATCATTGTTGTCTTTGGTAGAGTTGTATTAGTGTATTCTCAGACCCTTCCCGTAATAATGGGGGGGGGGGTCACTGGTAGCCTTAGAGACCTTTAACGTATCATGAGTGCTGGAAGCCTTAGATCCTTTCCCTTTTTATATCCTTATCCGGTTGCTTTCTTTAATAACATTCCTGCCGTTGTCCCGACGGCCCCTAACGCGGCCGCTTTTGCGACAAGCGGGAAAGAAGCTGTGATTAATGCTGGTATTGCCGCAATGAGTGGAAATATACCACCTGATCTTGTTTTATCTGAAATAGCACCCGCGGACAGAGTAAATTTTATTCCGGTTTTGTCATGTTTAGCATCATTGAATTTTTTACGCTGACGTTCTGACAGCGATAATTTATTTTCACCACCAGTAATCTGACTGTTTTAGCGTTATTGTGGTTCCTGAGTTTTTCATGACGCCGTTTGTAGTTGTTTAATCTTACCCGGAGTCAGAGTAACACTTACATGATGATATTACATTTATAATATTATGAGTGATCTAATTGTGTTACAAATTTTCTACTGGTGCATCAATGACTCTCATTCGTACTATAACTGAGTATAACAGGGATTGCTCAGCAGTTAGGGATAGGGGGGTCTGGAGCAACCGGAAAAGTTACACGAACTCGAAAGTGTATTTCAACGACACGTTTTTGTGTCAAATTAAGATGTTTAAACAAAAATTAATATATTGGATAACATGCTGTAAAATCTAGTCGCGATATTTGCAGACCGGTATCTGAACATGTCCCAATAATGTCAACAAACAATGATATGCCCGTGCTACCTGGTTTTTTCCAAAATTAAGTAAAATATCTTCAAATGGTTCTTGTTGGCCGTTTACTCTTAACAAAATCTCAAAAGCACCGAGTTTGTCGAATATCATATGACTCCGTTCTTGAGAATTTAACCGTGTATAATCTTGTAGCGCAACAAATATATGTCGTGGCGCAGAAACACCTCCTTGTGATACTATATGCCATGTAAATATGTCGTTAATATTACTCTGAATACTACCTGTTGTTTTTGTAAGCAATGATAGCCATGATTTACAACCTGTATTCATAAATGTTAAAAATGTATTTTCATCAGTGATCGATGGGGTTATTACTGGCATTCACAGTGACAGTTTTGATAATTCTAATTTACCAGCATCGCCTCCATGTCGCCATATAACGTCATTATCATCACGTTTTCGTACTAGTACAACTGTACGCTTGGCTCTGCAAATAACCTTTCTAACATTTCTACAAACACCGAAAATATGAGATAGTGGAATTGAACAGGACAAAATTCTACGGTTAGTTTTAAGCATTAATTGAGACATTTTAAATCCTAAATTTTCCTCCAAATTAACATTAATATCTTCCATATTAATTTCAGCAGCAGGAGAAGCACGCATCCTTTGGTCGTCTCACGACCTGTTGACTATCATCAGGATAATTGGAGCCATCTTTTGAAACGTTGTCGGACCAGACGATCTTTTGTAATCATCGGAATATCTTGCAAGGCCGATTATCGTTGTAGCAGCATCAACATCTTTTTGAATCGATTGACTATTTCTTCCATCAATCGTATATGTAACGCTATCAAACGGTGCAATAACCCTGTTGTTAAGAAAATAGACTTTGACAGTACGCCTATATTCTGTATCAGCTGTTTTTTGTAATTTCACCTTCTAGTTCGACAAATGCTTCAGGTGGTAGAAAATATGTACTTATATCCTGAACTTGTAGTTCAATTTTGACTCGTTGATTTGGCTGTCTTGCGTCATAACAATAAAATTAATAATGGCGTATAGATTCATCCTTGATTTTGTTTGTTTGTTTGATTAGGATTGTTAACGTAGCTTTAACAGTTTTTCAGTCATATCGCTACGATGTCTGCATTGAGACAGTTTATAGTGATGACTAGCACTGGGGCATCATGCCACAGACATGTAACATAATGTCCCACCCAGTCACATTATCCTGACACCAGGCCGACCAGTCCTAACACTAACCTCTTAATGCTGAGCGTCAAGCGAGGCAGCTGTTAGTACCATTTTTGTAAATCTTTGGTATGACTCGGCCAGGGATCGAACCCACGACCTCCCGCTTCCGGGGCGGACGCTCTAACCACTAGGCCACCGGAGCGGTAGATTCATACTTGACAAGCGGTGCATCTATGTCAAATGCTGCGTCGGATACAACATGGGACATTTTATTATATATTTTCTCGATCTAAATCAACGTCGCTTATGAAGTCTATCTCCGGTAAAACTAGAATATATACTTTCTTCTGTTTCCTCGATTCATCAGGGCTGCTAGTTTTTTTTTATACGCGGCTTGGTTTATTACTTTACTTGCATTCGTGGGCATAAGTTCAGTAGATTGCAATTTTACTGACGGTGGTTTTCGTCGTTTTTATTCGTGCTAGTCTATCCTTGGCTACGTAAAACTCCTTTCTGGCAATATTACCAATAGCACCAGTAGCTTTTATACTAATAGCACATATAGTTTTCATTAATAATAGTTTTGCGAATGGAACTGTTTTGGAAGTCATTCTTGCAAATAACTTTTGAATACCAATACCAAGACCATCACCGTAAGTTGCCTTATAGACTGGTAATCGTGAATTTGTTATTCTGACCGTTATAGGTCAACAGTGTCGTTGATTTATGTTCATCTTATTTGTTATCTGTATGTCTAATCAGACAACTAGTCACTATGATAGTCATCAATGAGTTCATCGATAAGGTCCCGGTAAATGCTAATATATATATATATATATTTTGTAGTGAATTACTTCCAGTTCGTTTTCCTCCTATGAGAAATTCTAATATTGCTATATCGTAAGAACATTATTAGGACAAGAAGAAGAAGAAAAAAACACTTCCCTAAGTTATTGGAATACAACATCCAGCAGCACCATCTTCTTCTTATTTAGGATTTCTGTCAATTCTGCATCAAGCTAAAATTTTCTTACTCTGTTTCCATCTGTTTTTTATTTCAATTCTTTTAATGTCATTCTCTGGCAAGTTGATGCAATTCTTTCTTTTGTAACGAATCTTACCCTCCCTTCCTGAGTAGGATTTAAAATAAAGCTATTTACTTTGGATGCCATTTGTGAATTGTTTGTTTCAATGAGATTTCTCAAAAAAATTGCATTCAAATTCCATTAACCATTGACTTAAATTGCATTAAAATAACAAATTCCGAAAGGAAGTGAACTTCGATTTGAAATACCAAATTGTAGTTTTATGACATATTAAAAAAGATATGTTATCCATCAAAAAGCGCCCCGTGTTTTCTGTAAGGACTCTATGCTCTTATCCTAAGTAGCAGAAAAGAGAGAAAACCGACAAAGTTAGTAAAATGCAAGAAATAATTTATTTACCTAGAATACAAAGTGAAAATATAAGAAGAATTTATAGTATTCTGAATTAAGTCCCAAAGAGGTATCAACCTTCATCACCAGTCCAAATGTTTAGAGTATTCCGAATAAATTCAAGTACTGTTCCTAATGATCTCAATTCTCATGTACCAACAGTCGTGACTAAAGTTGATGTGCTAACATTATTGATAAATTACAATGATATAATCCAAAATGTCTCTCTAAGTGAATTAATAATAATACCAAAACAATGATTTAGTTCAAACGTATCAAAGAGCACTTTGTAGTTCCAATTAATAATTTATATAAATAAATCCTCTCAAATATGACTAAAACACAGCTAGTAGACTGATTCCCGTAAACAGATGTTAAATTAGGAATAAATATTAGGAATAAATATAAAAACCCAGGACACAATATGACGACCAGAATAAGGGTCAAGCGTTTATTTCCGGAACACTCTTAGTTGTCAACAATGTCAGGTCCTTCACTTCTAATTTGGTAGCTACCTGCTGAAGATGATGTTTTACATAGGGAATTTCGAGGTCCTAAAGTCAAATACAAGTAAACAAGTTAACATGCAACTAATAATTATCTTAATATATAATCTACAATCATAAACAATCAATTAGCTATGAAATATGTTGTTTACACCTTAGATTAGTCATCTAGTTCCAAACCCGTATTGTCAATAATGGACAAAGGTCAGTCACTCATTACAAATTAAATATTCATAACATATAATCATCCACACAAGCCAACACACGATACACATGAAATATAAATAACATTAACAAAAAACAATTTATGTATTTATTGCTATTATTATTATTATTATTATTATTATTATTATTATTATTATTATTATTATTGGTGGTGGTGGTGGTGGTGGTGGTGTTGTTGTTAGCAGCAGTAGTAGTAGTATAATCACTAACAGTGTTAACTTATTATCTAAATTATAAGTATTATGTATAATAGATGTCAGTGCGGATGCTAAAACCCACAGAAAAGAAAATACCAGGCATCGTATAGGCATTTTAGTGATGTATTTTTCGTCAACAGTTCGTAAAGCTAATGAGTGGCAATAAACGATTAATAAACGGTGATATTTCGAAACAAAATGACCAAGTATGTGACAGTAATCAATGTATGTGAAATCCAAAAAATTACAAAGAAACTTATGTCACAAGTGCTCGCTACTAATAACCAAGAACATTCAGCATAAAATGTATCCGGAGAGACCTTCTCCGCCTTACCAACATTTGAAGAGTTTGTATCCGTTCTATGCTTTTCAGGAATAGTACCATCATTTGAAAGGTCTTCAGTTTTAAAATCATCAAGATGAGACACTCTGTTCTTCGATTTTCTCAGAAATTTCAGCCTCAAAATCCACACGAGATATTTGATGTATATAGGAACCAGACTAGAGTCAACCTTCTTGTGAAGTATACTGGATAAAATGAGTAACATCACAATAGAACCACTCAGAAGCATCATGAGAAGAAGATAGTAATAGATATATGATATTGGATCCGAGCTCTTAGGCATGTTGTTACTTATTATGCTCATGTAGACGGAAAATGACAGAAACACGGTCATAGCACAAGAGACTCTCTCCCCTGAGTCATGTGGAAGGAGAATAATCCAGTAGTTTAGTCCACCCAGAAGGATTACTGGACCTATGATGTAAATCAGCGGAAACTGTGGTTTTCTCTGTAATTTTAAAGTGAAACATATAACAGACAATTCGTACACTGAATAACTTTCAACAAAGCTTTGAGCAAGGCTCCATTCACCATTTTCTATGTAATAATTCAAATAAACGTTAAAATCAGGTGATTCTAACTTGACTTCTGTACTAGCCCAACCCAAGACTGTGAACTCCAATTTACATGCTTGTGAATCAAAGGGATAAAAAGTCGTGTCGTATGAGCACAGAGCACTTATCACTTCTCCGTAAAACCAGGTAACAAAACCATTTGCATAGATCCTAATGTGTGCTGATCCGTCCCCAAGCCATTGTGTTGACTGGAATGGATAAATAAGAGACAGTTTTGGTGTCCATACATCTTCAGGAAAAACAACCAGTGATGACTTCCCGCCAAATTGTTGTGTGTCCCAACAAAGCTGCTCGTCAATCCATATCAGAGTGAGGTAAGCGACTACGACCAACTCCCCTGAAATTTCATCGAAGTTTGTAATGCTCACGAGGTTTAGTGAAACATTCACCTGTACCAGATGACTTTGATTCAATACGGGAAGCAACTTTTGGCTATAATTCTGAAATAGGTGATCGTACAAATTCCGAGCTTCTGAAAGTGACTCTGTCCTCACAACTCGGAAACAGTATCCTAGTGCTAAGGATATAAAAAGGCCCAGACAAAAATGTCGCATGTTGTCTAAACTATTCAGACCTAAAAGAGAAATAATAGCTATTAAACAGACTTACCTTTGACATAAATCTGGTTCTTAAAAAGTTAAACCCATTTTTATCTAAAAACTGTCTTCGGAAATATTTTACGAGAATTTCCGACAAAATATTTACGATGTCCTGCCGTGAACGTATACCATCCGTGTATATGTGTACAGCTATCTAGTGAATAGTTTTAGATGTAATCGCAATATTAGATGGACTTATCTGATTTGATATATGCCAGTTTTTCTATCAAAAAAAAACATATCAGGAATTTTATATTGCCTCTACCGCATAACAGTTCTCAACCGCTCCGGTGGCCTTGTGATTAGAGCTTCCGTCGCGGAAGATTGAGGTTGTGGGTTCGATCCCCGGCCGAGTCACACCAAAGACTTACAAAAATGGTACTAACAGCTGCCTCGATTGGTGCTCAGCATTAAGAGATTAGGTTTAGGTGACAGGATAATGTGACTGAGTTGGACATCATGTTACATGTCTGCGGCATGATGCCCCAATGCTAGACATCACTATAAACTGCCTCACTGCATACATCGTAGCGACATGACTGAACAATTGTTAAAGCTACGTTAAAAATCCTAATCACATACACATAACAGTTACATTTCGCTTTCGATGCCCGTCAGGTATCTAATTGCTCACATGGTAGGGATCATCCTTTTTGGATGAGGATGCACACACACGCGGGCGCGCGCTCCTTCACAAAGTCAAAATCAGCTGCACGTATAGAGTTTTATTTTAAAGTTCGTACAGTGTATATATGGTTATACGTTTAGGAACCCAATATATTCTAGGCTATAATAATAATAATAATAATAATAATAATCATAATAATAATAATAATAATAATAATAATAATAATAATAATAAGAAGAAGAAGAAGAAGAAGAAGAAGTAGGACTTTGTATATAGCGCCTAATATTTAGAAGCTCAAAGCGATTTAAAACATTATTCTGACACCAAGCCGACCAGTCCGAACACTTTCCTCTGAATACTGAGCACCTAGCCAGGCAGCTGTTATAGTACCATTGTTATATGTCTTTGGTATGACTCGGCCGGGGATCGAACCCAAGCCCTCCCGCTTCCGCGACGGACGCTCTAAACACTAGGCCACCTGAGCGGTTGAGAACTATTTTGCGTAAGTCTTCGAATCCGCGATCTCCCGCATCAGAGCGGACGCATCACTGTGGATGGTATCTTTATAATCTGTACGTTCTTGTGCTTGAGTGTGTACAAAGTATGCAAAAATGGTCTGGAGTTCTATTATAAAAGAGCAAGTGATTCAGTTAATTCCCTCTTTTATGACAAGATGTAAGGATTTACAGCGAATAATAAATCATTTTATTTTGCACATTTTGTCTTCAACTTTGGTTAAAATATATAACTTTTTCTTTCTCTCCAGAGCAAGCTATTTTTGTTTCAATTGTTTGCTATTCCGTAAAGATGGGAGTTCTCTTTGATTTCTATACTTGATAAATATATGTGTTCTGTGGTTCTTGTAAGAGATTTAATGAGTAATGATTTTACCTTCATAGTAACTATTTACAAAGACAATCTTGCGTGATTGTTCATTTCATATCTAATTTATCAAACGAATTATATTATGAATTACTTTCTATATACAGCAAGTATAATTGAAATGTTCAACTAGTTTCATAAATCGACATTCAAATGAAGTATTTATTATTAAGGGTTTTGCCTAGGCTTATGTCGTGTCGTTATGGTATTTATGATATATAATATGCCATACTATGACAAACGTTATCTGATAAAGACAATGTACACCTACCTTTCAAAAAACACGTGATTCGTATACTTTTTAGGAAACCACCAATTGCTTGTGACGTCAGGATCCCAATCCTTCGAGTGAAGCTCTATCCGTTTGAATAATCACCAGCTGTACAAAACAAATATTTGTATTAATACAATTCATCAACAATCGCACATCGTTTTACCTGTAGTACATCGTCTTTTATTACTGAAATATCCAAATCTACAATCCCTATGCTTTGATGCCACTTCAGCTTCTAACTGAGGCCTAAACTGAAACAATGACCCAGGTAGCCATGGAAATATTTGCTTGTCTGAGACGATAGTTGAGTGTTATTAGTCTAACACTTGTCGTAATAATAGCGGAACACACAAAGAGTCCCATATGGTGATTATATAATGGAAGTCTTCTCTAGTTAATATACTCATTGATTATTAAAATGCAAGTGGTGATCCCCAAAACATAACTGTCTGCGGTTTGTTCTTTCGCATTACCTGATAAAATTATTCGTATTCATAACAGTCGTATCCAAACTGTTCAGCAAATACCAGCAAATTGCATCTCAAATGCTTTAAGGAGCTTGGTACATGATATCAGCAGCACGATTCCCAACAAATCAAACATTGATTATTTACCATATTCAACATGCCATTACCGAAAGCAATACTGCAGTGACCATTAATGCATCGCAAAGACAAATTGTTCAATTGTGACAAAAATCTATAGTAATTAAATGACAAACATACGGCGAAAGGCTGGGGCAAAATAATGGTTGAACGATATTTAGTTTCATGATAAAACTAAACAAAAGTATTTACAGTACGTTGTCAGTTATCCTAAGGTTTTATGATTTCTCTTAATTCCCATTGAATTATAACTTCAAAGTGATTCATAAAGGACTGGTGACATTGGTTATATGTTTTATTTAAAGGACCGATGATAGACAAATATTGACCACGTATAAAGAGAATGTGGGCAACGTTAGGCAGTATAATATATTTGTATACAAACTATACTATTAGATCAATCGTTACTTTGAAATGTATTTGAATGGATAAGACTCTTTTCCAAATTAAATATGAAGTAAAACAATAATGAAGTATTCTTTTATCCAGTATGACATTAACCCAATACATGTAGCAAAATCACGGTATGGTAATCAATTATCATCAAAAGCTTTATTCTAAATTTAATCTATGGCTGTAATAAGGTTATAAAACAAAGGTAACTAATATGTCATGAATGTTCAGATAATTGCGAGCGAGCGAAATATTATCACACTATTTATATACAAAATGTAAGCTAAAGAAACTCGACCGGTAGTACCGACATCGACACATGCATATGTTCGACAATGTATGTAGTTTATTCCTGATTTTTTAAATCCATCTGGTGATAAAGCAAATCTATATAAAAGTTAGTTTTAGTATACATTCTACGAACAGGCCAAATAGCATTATTTTACCAACCGAAGTATTTCATCAACTCTGAAAACATTATGACATGTTCATGCTTTCTCACGTTCCCATTAAAGCTTTGTGATTATATTGTCTAACTTTGATTTTACAAGGTTAATATATTATTATCATTAAAATATTTGGAAATGCCATAGTTGACCTCTTACGAGGAAAGTGAATAAACTAGCGATATAATACCTAGAATGTTACATCAATTTTTCATCTGTACCTAGCGCTCAAAATAGTCTCTATTTCAACAACGGTTATTATAAATATTGGTCGAGACTGCCATTACAACATTGTAATGACACATTTATATCCGCATTGATAATGCTACTGAAAGTAGTAATAGTAGCATCAGATTGTATTATTGCTGTTGCTATATTTGTTGATCTTGTTGTTGTAGAAATAACATTAGTAGAATAAAAAACCGATGATGACTATCTATGAAACAGAAGAATGGCAATGTTGTTGTTGTTGTTAGTTGAATTAAAGTCGTTTTCGCCCGTTCGGGCATGCACGACTGTTTAGTGCACCGTTTGGTGCTACTTATTTTTTTCGGGGGAACCGAATGGAGCCACATCCCCCACGCATTTATACACGGTTTCGTGCTGCTTAATTATCAGCTAATGATTGGGAAACTATTTGCGCAGTCATTTGGTCCAGAATCCGGACGCGGAGAGGGGGTTTTGTTCATGTGGGAGGATTGAGCTAATCGTAATTAGTCTTTTTGTTCCTTTTGTGTGTGTAAGATTCAGAGTAGGATACAGTGTTAGATGTCAGCAGTCTTGTCAATTTCCCTAAGATAATTGAGGATAATTTCTAGACTGTGTTTAGGATTTGGGTTATTTTGTTAAAGGAATTCTGGGTAGGTTGCTGGGGATTTGATTTGCTTTAGCTCTTGTATAAGTTTTTTTCTTTGTCCTTTGTATTTGAGGCATATGTTGAAGACATGGTTGAGATCTTCTTTCTCCGGGCAGTGTGGGCATGTTGTTTTCCTTGTGTTTTTCTTAGAGTACTGTCCCATACTGCCAATTAAGAGGGTTTTTCCTGTTTTTAATCTGTTGACTATACCCTGGTTGTGCTTGTTGTCAATGGGAGGTGCTTTGTTGTTTCGTGAGACTATTGGTTGTATAGCGTATAGGATACGTCCTTTTGTACAGTTATCCCATTCTTTTTGCCATTTGGCTAAGATTTTTCTGTTGATAATACTGTTGAGTTCTGTTATCCCATACTCTATATTGGTGATGTAGTCTTCTTGCAGTTTTTCTTTTGCTGTTATGTCTGCTAGTTCGTTTCCGAGTAATCCTATGTGGGATGGGAATTACATGAACTCGATGTTACAGTTTTGTGAAATGAGATTGTTAATTTCTAGTTTTGCTTTTTCAGGAAGTTTTCCCTCCCCTTTGATTGCCCTGTTTCTAACGATTTTAATACGCTTAGTGAGTCACTAATTATTATTGCTTTTTGTGTCTTATTGTCAACTATTATTTTAAGCGCTTCTAGAATAGCCCAGAATTCAGTAGTATATACGGAACAGAGGTCTGGGAGCCTACTACCAGTTTTAAACATTACTCAAAAACATTAAGGGACTAAAATGGGTAGCAGACCAGGACACTCTACTAATCATATATAGAGCCCTAATTAGATCCAAACTTGATTACGGGTGCCAATTGTATGCCACTGCAAACAACACACTTCTAAAGAACCTTGACAAAATACAATCACAAGCCCTTAAAATATGCACAAACAGCAGAAAACATACATCAATAGAAGAAATGCAAATACTTACAGGAGAATCACCACTATCGCTTAGGAGAGAAGAACTAACCCTACGATACGCAGCACGATTATCTATTCACCAAGCAAATCCTCCAACTAGAATAACAATCAACAAATGTAACATCCCATTCAGCAGAAAACTAGTCCCTCGCCCTCCATCTGGAAAAATCATACACATATTATGTAAAGAAATGGAAATTGATAAGCTCCGAACGGAAATTATCACATTTCCAGATAAAACTCCATGGAACAACAGAAAAGCAAAGATCAACACTACAGCCCTAAACTTCGGGTCCAAAGAAATAAACCCTCATGAAATAAGATCCAAAATCCTACAGAATCTGGATGAAAATTACAAGGATTACACCAAGATATATACGGACGGATCAAAAGCCACCAGTCCATACAAAACAGCAGCAGCAGTAGTAATACCAGACCTACAAATTAAGAATGGCAATGTGTACACAGATCAATATAAATAGTTTTATATTCTGCTTGGACCTTTACAATTGGCCTTATTAATACTCTCATATCTAGAGCAAACCACTAAAGCAACTGGAAAATAGAAGAAAGAAGTATAAATACAAAGAAGATTATACGTGTACTTCCAGATGAAATAGCTGCTGCTCAACCAATGCGAGAAACACTTGCATGTATTGACCAAGCTAGTGCTTAAAGGATCGTGTACCAAACCCAAAATCAGAATCTGAACCGAAATAAGTAAGAGTCAGAACTGAAGTGAATGTTACATTTACCGAAGAATATTTACTTCAAATATAAATGTTGAAGTGGTAAAATTCCCTGCGCTTGCCGTGAACAGCTTTACTCAGAGAGGAAAGTTTCTAAAACTAGAGTTTCATGATGATAATGCAAGTCTTGAAGCCTCGTACAAATGGACATTTCGTTTACACCACGGAATTGATCAGGCCCTAAACGATTATACAAAATATATTGCATTTTTTAATGGGATATATAACTATCTTGCAAATTACAACAACAATTACAACCACGGTCAGTATTACAAAACCAGAAAATCATCAACCAGTCCAAGCAACAAATGAGGAAGAAGAAGGATGGCAGGGCGCACGTTCTACCCCCGGCGCCACTAGAAGTGGTATTGGATCAAGTTCCATGGGGATGTAGTCTTATTAATCCATGTCCCAGCAACGTCCTGGCTGATGTTGAACGACTACAAATGTTGATTGGCGGAGAACAAAGCGGTAATAGTTCCCAGTAATCATTACTGAAGCAGCTGCTATTTGTTAGAGATCCTTTAGAGGCGGTATCATTAATATTAATGTGTATCGGTCCTAATTATTGAAATTACAGATGATTATTACCGCTGTGATTGAAAGTATGCAATTAGATCAGTAATAAGAACATAAGATGATCAGATATAAGGCTCAACGTAGACCTGTAATTGTCATTGCGATAAAGTCGCGATAACCAACATACAATGGTGATAACCTTAGTAATGTTGTTCAATGTCTAGTTAAAATAACAGTTCCAAAAGCAAAACCGATTGCAAAACAACTGGGAATGAAAGCTATTGAAGTTGTCCATGAAAACGGTATTGGTGATGTTGGTGATCTTGACAGCAAAGCATTCTCAACAATCCAGGTTAGATTAGCACAATTAATACGACAAAAACGCAATCAATAAAATTGCCCAGCACTGAAGTTATGCCTGCAAATCTTAGCAAAATAGTAAATCAATCTGCAAATCAAAACTTAGCAGCGTTGACTGATTTACCACACTCAGAAACAGAAATAGATATAACTTCAAGTCTGATAGCTGGAAGAGGTCTTCCTCTTAGACAATAACAAAGATAATAAAATGTTCAAACACGTTTCTTATCTGGCATATGACATGGATGCACCAGTTCTCAAGAATGAGTCTGTGTGTGATTATCTATATTATTTTTATGAGGCATTTATTCAAAACAAATGTAGATTTTTTGAAAGCAGATGATACAGTATGCGGAATTTTAGATCGACCTTGTTTTGTTAACATTGGCATTATGGCATTATTTAACCGTGCCACATATATGATTGACGGAAAAAAATGTTGAATCATGTCTCAAAAATGTTGATGTTGCTACGACAGGGAGTGTCAGCACCAGGACATATATTTATTGCACTTCCGAAAGTTGAGTAAATTCACAGGAACAAGGTCGTAATGATGTTTGTCACGCTTGAGGTTAGCGATGTTCCTTTGAGGATAAATGAACATGAAGAACCTTCTGAAGAAATATTGCTAAATTTTGCTCGTGTTTGTCATCGGTTGATGACATTTATGGGGAACAATCATAATTTGAATGTCTCAGCAGGATTTCACAGCGTTGCATCCAATATATTACTTTTCACAGGAACATTTTGATTTGTTCAGGCAATCACTCGTTGATATATATTTCGAGTTCATGTAGCTCGACTGCCCGCTGGTGGTTATAAAGCAACCGCCTTTTTACTCTCAGACCCAAAAGTGTTGCTTGAAGGTGTTGGTGAAACAATGAGAGTCAATGATGCCCCAGTGGAAGACATTGTATTAAATCGTTTATGATATAATAATATTATATCATCACAATAATGTTACTTCAACTCCTGGTCAGATTTAAAAGCTACAGTCAGTGTCGCATTGGAGCTGTGGAATAAAAATATCACTAAAATAAGAACAGATCGCAAGTGAAACAAATAAGCTATCGCTGACAGAACACCAACTCAAGCACTTCAATGATTCCAAACGATCAACGACCGGCGTTAGACTTAATCTTTCTGCAGGTAAAATTAAAATTCAGTCAAGACTTGTGGCATATTTCCACTTCTTGTAGCTATACCAAAGATCATAGCCGCTGCAGCACCAGCTGTTGCCAAAGCAGCTGCTATTGGTCTGTCTGAATTACCGCTGAGATGGCATTAAAGAAAGCAGCTACTCACTGAATAAAAACTTGAAAACAAGGTAAAGGTCTCAATTGAAAGGAACTCCATATTTGTGGTACGGCATGGGTCTAAGACTTCCCGGGACACCTTGTGGATACTTCCCATGTCCTATTTTCATTTACCCAATGCCGCTAAAAAGAATTACACATCACCAACGTCAGAGGTGTTTTATTACCAAAACAACCAAACGGTGTTGAAACCGGTATCGTTAACCTCGATGTGAATTCTGGTCCAGTTATTCATTGGGTTGCATAAGTGTTTGATTCACATGGAGTTGTTATTTTGATTTGTACGGGTTGGCGCCAGCAAACAAAATTTTAATATATGTGAGCAGGATGAAAAATATTATAATCTAGTAATCATCATTACCAGCACAGACGAAAACCGATGCACCAATATGTGATCGTGAAGCTATTGCTGTACTAGACGCTGTATCGAGGTCGCTGACATACCTCATAAATACTTGCACGAGTAGACATCGTCGTCCAACATTTTAAACGGTTTTTAGTGTAATATTAATGGTAGATAGTTATGGAAGATCTACTCTGAGTAAGACTCGGGGTATGCCAAAAGGTGACTTATCCAAATTTGCGACTATTTACGATTTGACGAAATACCTCGTTGATCGATTTAGTCTCACAAATGTGGATCAAAATGAAATCGTTGTTTTTCAGGATAAACAAAGACGATTAAAGACGAGCAATATTTTGTTGACATACATATATATATATATATATATATATATATATATATATATATATATTTATATTCCAAATACGTCCTAAGATAACTTAGTGGTATTTACCCAACATTGTAAAATTAAAAACTCGAAGAAAACAATTTTAACACTCATGGTAAAGATTACTGAACACGTCAGAAGAATTAGAGATATTATGTATTGCAATCTCAACATGAGGAGAAATACAAATATTAATGTGATTGAAACAGAATCAGACGATGATGTGGCAACAAAAAGATACATATAAAACAATAACACAATCAGAACTGACATCAATGATCGTTTACTAACAGCCGGTGGTACAATGATTGGTTCTCTCAAAATGGCTAATAATAGCATTGCTGGTCTTAGAGAACCAGAATCAAACTATGACGCTGCAACAAGGAAATACGTCTACAATAGCAACATGCGTGTGATGACGTCGTCAATGACAATCAATGATGAAATGTCCACAATTATTTCTGAAATTTTTAATCATACATTTTTTTGCAGAAAGGTAAATGGAATCGTTGATGACTTCTTTGTAAAGTGAACATGTATCGATGTTAAACTCTCCAACAACACAACAATAACTGATGGTTTAGTACATACAGTAGTGTCTGGATCAGCATTAGAGACACCACTTAATAAATGCATCAACAACGCGCTGAAGTGACCGGGTTATACAGGTTCTCAGTACTCGGCGTTGCAATAGTTACGATATCTACCACAATTAAACGGCGTTCTCCACTAACTGAATCCTCGGGATCTATGTTGATGATGTTGAAGCAAAACGACAAGGAAACATTTGTGGTGAACCCGGAACAAACTTAGGTCTGTTGTACTATTGGTGTTTTGAATTAATCTCTAAACTAATACTTACTTAAAATTGTTCTAAGGGAATCTACATAAATAACCAATCGCTGGTAACCCCAATCAACGCTCATAGTTTTAGATACGGGCAAATGTATTCGTGGCATACCCAACTGAAAAACATCATAGACGAGTATACAGTAAAACAAAAACAATCCCGCAGACGTATTGTTGTTACTGATATAATTGTCTACTCTTCCCCCGCGGTAATCGCTGAAACAGTAACAGTCATTGGGGCATTGTTAGCGTCATACGAAATAGCATCAGCATTGCTAGCATCAGTGAAAAATTGGTTTCGCCGTTATAACTGGCGTTTTCGGTATTCTTAATATCATCGCAAAAATATTACATTTATGTGGTTGATAAATTACACTAGTATACAATAGGGGTACATAGAGCACTTCTAGCATATTCCAAATTATCTTCGTTGATCTCATCGAGTCTCGCCGATGGAATAATGTCAGATCAAGAGTTTACAGAAATACTTAAGATATACCATGAGGCTATGCCTATGCCATAATCTATATAAAACAATCTTAGATCCCCCTTTTAAAGAAATCGGCATTTAGAATCAGGGTTTAACAAATAATAGTAGTGTCATCATCACAAGAAGTACTGTAACAGATCGTCTCTAATACAACACCGTTGAAACCCACGATGATATCATCAAGCTCAGGCAATCCTGAAATCAGTGATAACTTTACAACTTGGATTCCATTTTTTTAAAATAGCACTAGCACAATTAATAGTTTATCATAGTTGTCCAAATATTAGATAAAAATCATTCGGTTGGTGCAAGCAAATAATTCACTGGAATTTGCATATAAAAATAACCCATTGACACCCCAGATTGGACAATTGTGATTATACCTACGGGTAATTATCAGATCGAAAAAATCAAATAAAATCAAAATTATCAGAGGAAAAGAATCCATAATACCGATCACTTTTCAGGAACCAAGATTATCAGCCTAGATAGAAATATCAACTACAAATTATGCCGTCGAGGCGTCGATATTTATCAGTCGTCGAACAAATAGAACTCAGAACAAGGTTACTACTGATCACGAAATTGTTCATCAAAGTATTATGCGGACGATGATCAAAACCAGAGGTAAATATTTTACGGGTGATCCTAGTTAAATGAGCTGGAGCGTAAACATATCACGATTGTGTGCGAGAGAGATCAGATTCCGAACGGTGAATATTCTTGCATTGAATTTAATCAGCTTAAAAATATTAAAATCTGATTCTGAATTTAAAAAATGTATTATCGGGTTAGTAATATTTAAATTTCAAAATTATTTTTCGGATTAAACGATTTTATCATTGTTATTATTCACCCAATGATTTTATATCGTTATTATATTGGACTGGTATATTACCCGTACTTATTATGATTATTGGTTAAATTCGTCAGAATGATGGGTATATTACTAACACAAATTATGATTACTAACAAATTTCA